>LD688947.1:981164-991901 GCA_003118335.3 Papilio memnon
GTTTACCTATTTTCGCATTTAAAGAAACGAAACGAAGTGTAGATAATATGGCGTTTTTTTCTAAATTTATTTTGTTACTTTTTATTGTGATTGATCATCATGATTATGGATAAATAATTTTTAGATGTTGAACTTTAACTTAGATATAATCTTTGTGATCTTGTCAAACTCAAACTTGTCCGACATAATAAATATGTCATTGTCAGTGTCAATTGTAAAAAATGAAAACTTAATAGGGAAGCCATAAAACACATGTTTCTTTCGTTTTTTGTAGTAGTAATCGATTATATCTAATCTATTGTATAATACATGGTTTTCTTGATATAACTACTTGAATAATATGTTTTAACCTAGTTGAATATTTAAGGTTTAAAATTTATAATGAATACGCCTGCTTCGGATTCTGAAGAAGAAATTTTGGTATATGCGGAGTTTAAAGATACAGTAAATATTGAAAAATACAAAAACTTCCATGTCTTAGGTATAGATAGAAAAAATCCAGTTATACAACTGGATGACACCTTTTTTACAGGTAAAAACTTTTATACGGCTAAAAACCTTACATGATCTTTGTTCAGATTGTAAATAAAGTATATTTACGTATTAAAGAATTGAATGTTACATACAAGTGACAATCTATTTTCAAAAAGTGCACCTTGTAGTGCTATTGATTTATCATATTATTATATTGTAGGAAATTTTGAGAATTCATTAGGAACATATTTATTTTTTGAAGAAGACCAAACACCGCATTGTGATGATCCTTTGTTTGATAAACTACCTGAGAAAAATTTGAAATACTTATTCAAAACTACCAAGCTTCTATCTATGGAGCATGCATATGTCACTCCTAAAGACGGTTCAGGTTGGGCAATGTTTTATTAAATTTTACAAAATACAAATATTTCAAACAGTTACTATTTATCCACTAAATTTTCTTTAATTTTTTTAACAGACAATATAGAGAATAAAGTACAAGTAATGAATGAGTCGGACAATATAGAACCAGTTGTATTTGAAAATTTAGAAGAAGCTTTAGAGACTTTTAAAAAAGATAAACAAGAATATGATGAGAGTGAATTAAAACCTGAAATCAATTCATAACATGACATGGCAAGTGTTTTATTATAACAATTTTGATTGATGATTCATCCATACTCTATTAGTAACAGATTAAAAACCTTACATTCTTTTATATTTTTCATCACCTCATGTAAAAATGGGACCCACCATTAATTTTGAATGATTCTTTAGAAACTGCAAACACTAATTTTAGTCTATGACTAGGGGAAAAACCGTTCATGTTGAAACTTCCATGCATATAGTAATGTGGTTCTTCCCCTTCTCAAATTATTAATTGTGAATATGTAAAGGCACATTTTGTATTCTACTATTCAGTTCTGCTCAATTCTCTGTGAAGTTAACAAATGTTTTGTTATTATCACTTAATTTTTACATTGCTCTTGTTAGGACAGAAAAATTGTGAAAACCCTTTTGATTATAAGGTGTTGAAGTGACTGCACTTGAATAAGATTATAATTAGAAGTAAAAAATATAATAGCTTTTAAGTTTTTGACATATTTGGTCTCACTATGGGAAAAAGGTGAGCAACCATCTATTTTCAACCATATTTGTGAACAATTGTATTACACATTTTTGGGACACCTTTTCTATCAATATATAATATAATATTTGATATAATAATGCTATGTTCTCTTCATGTAATTGTTTAATTATTTACAGAGTGGATGCAGTACGAAGGAAATATAATACTGTTAAAATGGAAGAGGTATTTCAGGATCTCAATCGTCAGTTCATAAGACTGAAAGAAAGAGATAAAAAGTGCAACAATCTTATATTACATTCAGTGTTAGAGGATATTATAAGTAGAATGCGTGCTTGTGATAACTTGTTTGACAGTATGAATCCAAGACTGGACTATTTGGGTAGTTACTACGATGGCCTGCGTGTGGGAGAGCCTAATGAATATGACATAAATATTATATTGAGAATTCCGATTGATGATAATAAAATAATTTTGGATGCAAGAGAATCGGAATGTGGCCACACTTGTGTCAAATTGCCATCAGAGTTTAGACGGTTGGCTAAAACTCCGGTTACAGCAAGTAAAGGTTTTGAAAAGACTGTGATGTGGTGTGATGCCAAATATCGTTTTTCCGTAACGAAATTTCGTTCATGGATTCAAAGTGTTGTTGATACAACTATAAATACTTTGCCCATGAAAGATGGAAAACGATTTATAAAAGTAAATAATAGTTGTTACTTTATTGAATCAAAGCGATCTGGACCAGCCAATACAATTAATATTATAAAATGCAATAATACAGTTATTGATGTGGACTTAGTACCTACTTTTGCATTTACATTACCAAAGAAACCAGTTAACTCATCAATTTTGTTCACGAAAGTCAGTGCTACCAATATACAACAATATTTTGTTGTACCAAAACCAACACAGAATGATTTCAGTTGGCGTTTAACATTTCCAATTCAAGAGCGACATCTTATTCGAAGTAAAAACAATTTAAAAAGCACAGTGAGAATCATTAAACATTTACGTGATGTGCAGGGTTTTAAGAAACTGTCTAGTTACTATATAAAAACTTTATTTCTGTGGGAAATTGTACCAGGAAATGAAATGATGTGGAGAAATAAATCATTGTCGTTTTTGGTAATCTACATGTTGAAAAAGCTTCGAGATTGTCTTATGAAAGGTGAGATAAAAAATTACTGGTGCCCTGAACATAATCTTATTGAGAAAATTAAAAAGAATACTTGCCAAAATTGGGGAAATAGATTAAATGTAATAATAAATGCTTTAGAAAAAAGGGGAAAATGCAATGGTAGCGTAGTTCTGGAGTATTTCACTAAGAACATTAAACACTCTGCAGTACAACCAGTTCATGAAAACTATAGTCTGACCAGGAAAATAGATAACACTCCAACATGAAATCACAGACTACTTTGTATATTAGTAAAGAGGCCTGACATGGCATCAAAAATGCACTGGAATAAATTGATGTTTTATTGTAAACTGTTTTTGGTTTCTGATCTAACCTTTACTCAAGTGATTATAAATTAAACACTTGTTTGTCAAAATGAAATTTTCTGGTCTTATCATCACATAAGTGTCTTTTTTATATTATTTTAAGTGTTAATATTGCAATCTATATGGTATTAAACATGAATGTCTTTTTTGTCATTTTTTCTTTGAACCTCCTGGGATTATTTTGGGGAATATACATGCTGATCGGCTGTCTGATGCATATATTGTACATGCACGACAAGGAAGGACTGCAATCTGCATTATATTGCCATAATATGGAATGATGGTGGCGCCCTGATTTTCTATACTATTTTGCCGGTTTGTAATTAATTTTGTATAAAATATAACCAAGCTGAACCGTACCTAACATTGGATTGTGATGCAATCCCTAGAAATTTAACCGTAAAATGAATTTATAATCAAGTAATTTTAGAAAAAATTTTGAAATATTTTTCTATTTTCTTACTTTACACTGGCAGCACTGATTTTTTTCTTTATGACAACATGGCAGCCTAGTAGTCCGCCATTTTCTTTGTATCGCCATTTCATTTATTCAGTGAGATGGAGAATTGAAGATTTCAAAGTGAGATAGAAAGATAATTTAAATTCTGATATGTTACATTTGCTTTCAAATTGGAAACATATTTTATAGAACTACTATAAGAGGTAGGATGTACTTTAAAAAGAAACACATTGCTGTGTAGAATTGTCACACATTTCGCTTAACGTTGCATTTTGTCACTCAAATACAGAAATGAATATACAATAATGGCGTCTGTCGTTTACTTGAAGCGCGTCTATAGATAGTCCGTCATCCTTTTCTTACATATATCGACGCTATTCACAGAGACACTGCTTTCATCGAACGAATGATCTTTTACGAGTAGAGTAGACTGATAAGAAATATCCCCTGTTACCTTCGCACTTTATGTTTTGGAGTTTCTCTTTCGTGTGGACAATTAGCCGCGCTTTTAAATTTTCTTTGAACATGTTAAGATATTTCGTCGGAAATATCGCAATAGTGCCGCAATGGTAAAATATTGTACTTTTACGCTGTTTGATTTAGAGAAACCTTGTGATGAAATTATAACGGAAGATGTTCACGACGAATACTGTGCAAGCCGGTAGTGTTCCGACCCTTCAGTATCAAGAGCATCCAACTCAGAAATCACAAGGCAAAACCATGGAAAATGTACAACAAAAGAATCCACAACAGACCCAGCAGACCCAACAGGTGATTTGTTTTTAAACTACTCTAATCTGAGTAAATAGAAGTATGTAGCATAAAACTGATGTTTTCTTTACTTTATAGTGCACTTGTCAATAACTTCTTTATTAGACAAAAAGGTTGATTTTTAATTTATTATCATAAATTAATACAATCCTGTGGACAAAGGACATGTTACAATTATGAAAAAGTTGTATTTGTGCAATAAATTATTGATAAATTAAAGTATGAATAACATTATTTTCAGGAGTTTCCCACATTTTGTTACACAACCAATGTAAATATGATAGGAAAAATTGGCACCGGTACCACAACTGGTGCTGGTGGAGTGAACATAGCGCAATTAACAACAAGTGATGACAAGACTTGTTATATAGCTCAGCCATTCTCCTACAATTATGCCTTAGTTAACCAGATGCAAATTGCACCAAATGGTATACAGAATACAATATCAAATATAAGCTTTAAATGTGATGTGTGCGGCCTGATGTTTGGACATTTGACTCTACTTAATGCTCATAAAAGAATACATGCACAGGACACAGGTGAGACATCTATTAAAATGATTAAGTCCTTAATATAAATAATATTTAAACAACACTGTAGGTGGCTATTGTTTTGGCATCCACATGATCACATATTTTGTGAACGCTAATATAAAAGTTGATATGAAAAACCATAATAAACAAAAACTTATTATTACTGATGTGTCAGACAAAATGACTTTTTTTGATAAGTCAGGCACAAATTATCACAACCAGATAGTCTATTGCATTAATATAATTTGTAAACTTGAGCTAATTTAAGTACTTATGCAACTAAGACTATTATTTAGTTATTTATAATGATAATAAAAAGTTCTATACTTACAGCACATAGCATACATTTCCAAGCTATTTAATATAGAAGGTGAATTCATTGGAAAAAATGTCATGTGAGAAAAGGATAAAAACTACAAGCCTATTGCAAAGAATTTAGATTACCGTGTTAATGGTAATTGTTAGCCAAAATTTTGATATTTGCAATTGAAAGTTTTACAAATATAAACAACTAGCTGTCCCCATGCGGCTTCATCCGCATGAAATTATATAAACTTTATTTTATTGTTTACCTACATTTGTCAAATTATCAATTGTAAATGTCAAAATGACATGACATGATGACAAACCATGGCAATCTTGCTTCCTTGATGTTGGCAGCAACTTGTGGTCTCTTTCCCACATTAGGGTTTTTATCCAAAATATTTACCCCCAAGTTTAATGGCGAGAAAATATATAGCCTAAAGTGTGACGTAATTGTAGGGCTTTTTATTAAAAAAATGATTATTCAATAATTGCTGACATCTTACACGCCACACGCAGTGACGCCACAAAGAAGTGTGTGCACTTTATTATATTAGTATAGATAAAGATGGATGAAGCTGCACAGGAACTGCTAGTTGAAATTATATATTGTAAATTCTTGTGTTCCAGATAACAATATAACTGTGGTAGCGACAGGTGTCAGTACTGCCAATGAAGTAACAATGCCACCTCACATACAAATTATATCATCCGACCCAACTGATCAGACACAACATCAAGTACATATACAAGAGAGTTAGTATGTTTGTTTGTTTAATTATATAGAACTTCACTATGATAATGAGAAATTATATGAAACAATTTTATCTTTATCACAGACTTATTAAAAATACATGTTTATATCATCTGGTTAATCTTACTGAAATAATTTAAAATAACCCATAGACAATTTTATATGTAACATGTATCTTTTCAGCAAAACCTGTAATAATAGATAAGGTCCAGAAGTGTATAACATGTGGAGGTTCAATAAATAACAATCCCAAAAGGAAAGGTCCGAAACTTATAAGATGTGAAAATTGCATCGCACAGGATTCTGTTGATCAACAGAGAAATAGTCAATGTGAGTTCTGTTATTTAAAGTCTTCAAGTCTGCAATTATATAAATTAGCTTTTGCCAATAACTTTGTCTACACAGAATTTAAAAAAACATGATTGGTAGTCTATGCCAATTTTATTCAAGATCTATTCGGAGAAATCTAACATCCATTCATCTAACAATTCGAATTTACTCGCTCGCGTGAAATTAAAAAATATAGCCTATGTTACTCACGGATAAATTACCTTTCTAATGGTGAAAGAATTTTTAAAATCGGCCCAGTAGTTTTTGAGTTATTTCAATACATACAAAAATACAAATCTTTCCTCTTTGTAATATTAGTATAGACTTAAGAGTTCATCAGGAATTATCCATTTGGCTACTACTTTATTGCACTAAAATTTGAATATTTTGACCTAAATGATGTTATTAATACAGTAATTTAACATTGCCAGTGAACTCAGCACAATTATTGGTGACATCCGATGAGAATGTGAAGTTTGAAGTGAGCGGAGTGACCGCGGTGCCAGCTGCAGACCCACTTGACACCACACAGACCAACCACCAGACACAGCCGCAGAAACCTTGTGAGTATGAAAAACAAGTTAAAATGTTCATTACAAGCAACATTTGCTAATCTAGGCAATGGTCATTCCGCTATTTTGGCGAATTCAAGTGATCTACATGCATAAATTCATAATCTACTGTTATTTTCCTTTAATTGTGAGGTTTAACTGCTAAAATAGTTATTAGAAAAATATACTTTAAAATCTCTTGATATTAATGATGCGAGGACTCCATAGATAAAAAAAGACAAAATTAACTAAAGTTCGTCATAATATTGACTAGTAGTTTAGAGATGGACAACTTTGAGGAGTTAAAATTAAAGAATTTCAACAATCGGTAAAAATGTATTGGATTCCACATTTGCTGTACCTCTGCAAGGCCTGTGACATTAACTTTTGTACTCTTTCTCTACCTGCTCTCCTAAGTTAAGAACGGAAAGTGAAAATGGACTTTACAGAGGTGAGGACATGTAGGAAGAGGAAATATCCTCTTTTTATGTGTTCCTTTCTCCATGAATTAAAGATAGCTAATGCATCACCTTTTTCCTTATTTCGGCGAATTCAGCTCAGAATCACCTTCCGGCATATTAGTCCATCATTTATATTGACATTTGTTTCTTATAATTTTTATAACACTACTATAATATAATAAAACCTTTACCAGTGCCAGGACATCATCCTGTGAAGAAAAGAACGTTAGCATCAGTGACGAAGTGTCAGAACTGTAACGGCTCAGGTATAATATTCATAGGGGGTAATAAGAATAAGCATAGTCAAGCGGATATGGACAAACGTTTCCATTGCAATATATGCGGAGGTTCCTTCTCGAGGTACTCCTCCCTCTGGTCGCACAAGAAGTTACATTCCGGAGAGAAGAATTTCAAATGTGGCATCTGTGGGATAGCATTCGCTAAAGCGGTCTACCTTAAGAATCATTCAAGGATACATACAGGAGAAAAACCTTATAGGTTAGTACTAATTATCTTTTTACATTTAATGGCTTAGATCACAGGTGATTAACCTTTATATAATGTGTTAAAAATGTTGTGTCATCCTAATGTGCCAGCAGTTTAACACCCCTGGCCTTAAAATATACTCTAAGATGTTTTACTGCTGTATGCAGTCAGTGTTTACTGAGTTCCTAAGTGTAGATTTCTCTTACTAATTGTACAGTAAAGGATGTCTTAAATAGCCAATGAATAATTCTAAATATTCCAGTTAGTATGTTAATGTTTTGCTTCAAATTAAGGGGTTTTAAATCAATTGTTTTTTAGATGTAGTACATGCGGTATGCAGTTCTCTCAATCGCCTCATTTGAAAAATCATGAAAGAACACATTCAGGAGAAAAACCATATGTTTGTGAGGTAAGTTATAAATATAATACAGTCGGACAACTTTAATCTCGGATCATTAACCCTTAATTCGACGGAGTTTTCTGTAATAGAAAAAAAACTGATTATTTTATTATGGTCATATTTTTGGATATGAAATAAACTATAATAGTTCAGTAGATTTTTTAAATTAGTTGTTCGTCACACTGGACACTGTCGAAATAAGGATTAAAGGTTTTATGTCCTTAATAAATACAATGAGTAATTAACAATTGTGTTTTTTTTTTATTGGAAACATGAAACATTAAAAATAAATTGCATGGCATAGATTTTAAAAGTTTGGTTGGACCTTTGATATAATTATGTAAAGTCTTATGTCATTGATGTTAAATGAAATAAAAGTCACTGTGTAGATTAATTTTGTAATATATTTTAGTATGAATGATTTACTGTGTGCAGGTGTGTGACAAAGGGTTCGCGCGACACGCCACGCTGTGGAATCACCGGCGCATCCACACCGGCGAGAAACCATACAAGTAAGCATTTCATTGATTTCACCTTAATCTCGTACATTTTATATATAGCAATACATCTTTATACACAAGTTTTTCTCACTTTTAAAAGAAAAAAAGTCTTTGAGGAATCTCGCATTTATTTAAGACATTTTGCTTCTATTTAACTATTCGCTTTTTACTTTGTACCACTCTCTACTAGGATATATATTTGCTAATTCAACCAATGAAAAAGATTATTCGATTTTAAGTCTATATTATTTGCTTTGAGTAAGATTTTTGTATGAATTGGGAAACGTACTTGCGGCCACCTTATAGTGGTCACATCGCTAAAAAGGCGAAATATTTCCTCTTCATAGGTCTAGGCTACCTGATATGTATTTCTAATCGCCTATGATATTTAGTAAACGAAATGTATGTCACAGATGTGACACGTGCGGCTCCGCGTTCAGCCAGGCGGCGCACCTGAAGAACCACGCGAAGGTGCACTCCGGAGAGAAGCCCTTCAAGTGCGACATCTGCACCGCCGCCTTCGCAGACAGGTTCGCGCTCAAGAGGCACCGGGGTATACACGATAAATATGGTAAGTTATAAAACAACCCCTAAGACCTTGTTTACCTTTATGTTTTTACTAATTTATGACTCCCTGTTTAAAACGCAGAAACGTTTCTGAATTTACGAGTCTTTCATAGTCCTTCCTGGGATGTTAAAATGTCTATAAAAAAGTCAGGCTGATCTTACTCATTTATATACTAGTTAGAAATAAAATCAATAACACTTTTGATACTATTATCAATGTGAATGTTTGGATGGATTAACAGATATCGATTAAATTTGTCACAGATGTAGAGTAATCTGGAAAAACAGGAATTATTCGTCTTTTAATTCCACGCAGTCACAGAAAAAAGCTAATATTAGCTATTTTATAGCTAAAAGAGGTTTAATGTAAAATAAAAGATGTTTAATTAATTAGCCATAAAGTGTGTGTAACACTAAATATTTTGTGCAGGTCAAACGACTCCGTTGCCTTCCCGAGTGCAGCTAAACCAGCAGGAGCAGGGCAGTCAGCAGACCGGCGAGTCCCAGAGCATGCAACCCGTCGTAGAGATAGAAATCCGCCCAGACCAAACACTTTGAGCCTAGCACACTACCCACACAATAAAAAGCCCTCCACTATGGGTTTTCACTGCGCTAACAATTATATTAACACATGTCATCCCTCACATTCTCGTTGAAAAAAGAGAGACAATATGTATCAAGTGTGATGGCAGTTGATATTCATAGTAAGGACCTTCGTACTCAAGGTGATGTACATTTTTAAACATGCCGATTTTACTCGCTAAGCTACTCATGTCAGGAGATGATGAAAGTCGCTGCAATTTACGATTATCATGAAGTCGCTATGCTTATACTACTAACTTCTATAAATGGACAGGCTAAAAGATGTGGTATTTTGTGCATATACGGTTTTTACTATTTTGGCACTGATTCTGTTAGTAGTGTATAGTAAGTGACCGGGCAGTTGGCTTTTCAGTTCTCATTGTTATAGTACATCGCGCTGAACCGTGAGCTGCTATTTTAGTTGTCAATCCGCATCTTAACAGTTCAATGTTATGGGAAATGATGTTTTGAACGTATTCAGTGACGTTTTTATTTTAATCTATACTAATATTATAAAGAGGAAAGATTTGTATTTTTGTATGTATTGAAATAACTCAAAAACTACCGGGCCGATTTTAAAAATTCTTTCACCGTTAGAAAGGTAATTTATCCGTGAGTAACATAGGCTATATTTTTTCATTTATAATTTAATTTCACGCGGGCGAAGTCGCGCGCAACAGCTAGTGTTTTATATCGCGACGCAACGGTACATTAGTTCCGAAGATATATGTTGCTTTGAGTACGAAGGGGCTAAGTGTTATATGGTCAAGTGTAAATAGAAATTGTTAAAGGGTAACATGTTACTTAATTTGTAATTAAAATGTGCACGGTGCAGTTGTTAACTGCATATGTTTAAGTGTGAGTTGATATTACAGGCAGTGGGTTTTTCGAAATTATAGTGTTCAATAGACAATAGTTGACTTAATGCAACGAAAATGTACTCATGGATGTGACAACAGTAATAACAAG
>LD688947.1:991952-1008854 GCA_003118335.3 Papilio memnon
CAGGTTTGTGTTCATTAAAAATTAATATTTAAAAACATTTTACATTTTAATATGGGAATTTAACTCAAAATTCAAGGTCGGGTTACACTGTTTTATCAATGTATCAAGTTTTAACTTAAGACATTAAAAACACTTGTAATTAATTCCATAATTGTTACATTGTTAGCTAGCATCATGTGAAGGATGGGTTAATTTGAGTGTCTATCTATTTTTATGGAGATCATTGGCTGTGGAACAAGCGACATATAGTATTTTTATATTATGCAGATTTAATAGCAAATTTGTCTCTCACACTTGTAAATAAAATTAATTTTGCCGTGACACTAGAAGTCTATATGTGATTTAGTTTAGCATATCTTATGAATTAAGGTATTTTATTTATAATGGATGGGTTGTGTTTGCTAAATATTGTATTTCGTTTTATTTCTATTGAATTATATGTACATTATTTTTAAACAACTTAATATACATAAGTTATTTAAAGAATATATTTAGTGAGCACAACTCATCCAAATATAAAAATGCTGCATCAAAATGATGCCTTTTGTAAGCTAGAAGATAAGATTTTTAAATATGAAATTATATAATAGTAAAAAGTGTTGTAAGATTGTTGTTTTATTTATACTCAATTGAATAAAGTTCAAAGTGTTTGAACCCATTTATCTCAGTAGAAGACTATCTATGTAAACAAATAACTATGTGAATAGAGAATATTACCAAGAATAGTCTAAATATACCCACCACAATACTCTAAATACAGAAAACTCTATATAGATGTTACAGCAGTTGTGATGTTCAATTTCAGAATGTGTATCGACTGCCATAATGACAATATGAACTTTAATCAATACATTGAAAGAAACCTTGCATCCCAAAACAATTTTAAATTTTTTTTTGTAAACTTGTTATGGAATTGCTATACATAAATAGTTATACCTAAAGTTGTCACAACAAAGAGCTTTGAGTATCAGTTTTTTTTTTCAAATTAACATATTTTCTTGTGATTCAGTAAGTTTAAAAAATTATAATGAAAAGAGGAGGTACGATTTACACATCAACATTGACTATTTCTTTAATTTGAATTCTACAACTTTGCTTGTAAATAATTTAGGAAAGGTAAGAAAAATCAATTTGAGTAAATTTAGGCTTTATTCTTTATCACAATTAAATAAACATATATATATGGAGTATTTAACATATTGGAATAATTTACTCGTAGACCCAGTTTTCGGCAGCCGGAGTCCATCCAACGAGTTCCTTTTCAGTAAACCATAAACCGATTTCTTTGTTGGCAGAGTCAACGCTGTCGGAACCGTGAATTATATTGCGACCGACTTCGATGCAAAGATCGCCACGGATGGTACCGGGTTGCGAGTCAGCTGGGTTCGTTGCACCCAACATTTGACGACCGGTTTTCACCACATTAAGTCCCTCCCATACCATCGGGACTACGGGTCCGGAACTCATATACTTCACTAGTCCAGGGAAGAAGGGTCTGGAAGATAAGTCGCTGTAGTGGTTCTGTAAAAGTTCTTCAGATGGCCATACGAATTTCAAGGCGACCAGCTTGAAACCTTTTTTCTCGAAGCGTTTGATGATTGTGCCGACGAGCCCGCGTTGGACGCCGTCTGGTTTTACCATAATAAAGGTTCTTTCACGTGGCTCAGCCATATTTTAATTTCGTTTGAAGGTTAGGCGATCGAATTAAAAAATGCTGCAGTGCCGGTGCGCGCGGCGTGTCGCTGTCGAAGTCACAGACAAAGAGACGGAAAAAGACAATAGAGGAGAGGAGAAACGAATCGATGAAGGGCAAACTAGGGATGTCTACATGGAGTGTCTATGATCATTTAAAATTGGTCGAGCGAGTTTCAATATCGTCTTTAATTAAAATAAATAACAATTTTTCTAAAAAGAGAATGGCACCGTTACTAATTAAAAGAAATTAAATATTAGGCTATACAAACTATGCAATAAGTGTTTTTGTTACAATTACGGTTTTGTAAATAAATAAATAATAAAAGTTTCGTAAAAAAATGTATAACAGGATGTTCTTTACTGGGTTCGTACTTAGCAATCATAGGTTGAGTATCGGGCAATCATGGGAGGAAATATGCATTAAGACAATTTCTCCTGATAGTACATAGGGCATAGCAGACTAGCTAGAATCGGGACCAACATAAACAATGTTGGAATAGCAATTATATAAAACTTTGCTTATGTTTAACAGTAGTCATTATTAATGATATTATATTTCAACTTGTTATCGATATGAAAAAAAAGTTGTTCCTTATTATAAGATTTTTTTTAGTCAGTAGAAAGCATCACTGACGAATACTGCAAATCAGATTTACACCAGCCACCGAATGAATCGATCAATCCTTATCGCAATTAGAAACAATGTTTTACGAGCGCTTGTTCATTATGATTTCCGTAAACAATGAGACAATATTATTTTTTCCCTGACTGCGACTTCTATCCATGAAATTAAATTCATTAGCAGAATAGTACGATCAAATCTTTCGGAAGTGCACAATGTTATCATGTTTCGATTACACAATCCATATTGTTTTGTATACGGTAAGTTAAGGTGAACCAAAAATGTTATTTTAAGACTGTTTAATTATCTCTTATTTTTAATTCAATTAATTAAAACAAGAAAAAATATTACTGTCGTTTTATACATACACGCTATATAAAGTTGTAATGTTTTACCACTTTATTTTCTGTATTTATGCTTAGCTAAAACATTGGTGTGAATCATTATAAATATTAAAAGCAACTTTTTAGATACATGCTGTAAATTCCTTGTCCATATTGAACAGTCCTGGGTATGTGATAGAAAATAGTGGATCAGAAGGTGAGGTGACAAGTCTTTTATCATCAAAATCTTATGTACCCAAGGATCGGGACTTGCCAAAGACGCTCGTAAAAAACATTGGTAAGGAATATGACAAAAAACTATCTGTCCATCCCGCTTATTCCTCTTTATTTTGTGTAGTCTTCTATCCCATCCTTAAGATTAGCGCAATTAAAATTATCTAGCTTTATTAAGTGTAGATAAGAACTAAAACGTTTTCGCTTATTTTATTTTAGAAAATGACGGAACCTACATTCTATCCAAGTTATCGGATGAACAATTAATAAAATTGTTAAGCGAACAGCCAACAAAAAATGAATATTATTTGAGCGATCTCATCAAATTAGCCGTTGGTAATACAGCCAAAGAGGACAATAAAATGATTCCTGACATGGGCAAAAGTAAAGTACACGATATGTTGAACAGTGGTTTTGAAACGCAATCTAACTTTAAAAACCGATTTCGGACAATAGAAAAGCCAACAATTGGTAAAGGTCAGTCTGCTTATTTTCGACTAGAAAATAAAGAAGTTGACCCATATCACGTAAAGAACGATGCTGATTACGCCGCTTTCCAGAAGATAAACAACTTGCTGTATAGCAGACCTCAAGTTGACGAATTAAGTGAAGAAGAGGAAGAGAAAAAAGAATTACTTTTCGATGTTTTAGTGGCACAACTAAAGTCTCTATGTTGTAAAAAATCGAAGAAAAAAAGAAAAAGTAAGAAGCAATACTTAAACCAATTTTTACCACGAGCACCTATGTCAAAAATTTACGCTGAAGATTTAAAACCACCTCAGTTACTAAATGAATACATGTTCTTAATAATGAACGAAGAAGTTCGAGGCAATGGTAGCGAAGAACTAATATCGGTAGATCCTGAGAGCCTAGAGAAAAATAGTAGTGTTTTATTATTAGGTCCTATAACAACACCTTTATCCGATAATCAGTTAAAGACAGTTGTAAGTATTACTTAAAAAAAATGTAAAGGCATAAATTGCTACATGAACAAAGCTTAAAATCGTTTTATTTTTACAGATGACAAGAATTTCTAATGAACTATCGAAGCAAGAATATGTCCCCCTTCTACAGCAACTAGCGGAGGGTTCAGTCAGCAGTGGACATTTAAACTTATTGAAAAACGTTATGCACAGTCCACAAACCAGGCGTTACATAAAACCCCATAGATGTAATCATCAGTCTAAACTGGCAAAAGTATATGGGAGCCCAAAATGGATAATTTGTACCGGTTATTTGAATATTAATACACCAAGTTTATACGATTAGAACAATTCATGAAAACGTGTTGTTTTTTAAAGTTTTCTAGCTTTAAATAGATCTTAACCCCAAAAGTGAAGTTCCCTAAAAGCCATTGCGATGTAATTCAATATTTATACTGAAGAGTTTTCTTCTACTCTGATAATGAATAAAAAGGTTAGCCCAAAATGTAAAATTTTGTAACCTAATCGCGATAATTGAAAATAGGTACTTGTAATAGTTTTGGCAAAAAGCTTACCATCTATTGCCCATACTTTATTTTTGAAAATTGTCATTTTGACAAATGCTTGACAGTGACAGGTTACTAAGTAAACAAATATCAAAATCAATTTTAATATTTTGTTGTGTTATTTACAATGACTGTAATAAAATATTAGAAGATTTAGTATGTAAAAATGGTTATAACCACGCGAAGCTGAATTGTTATCCTCCTAAGAACTGAAGCCAAATTTCCGATAACATAATTTGTAAAATTGAATATTTTCTGCAGAAATAGAAACTGATTCATTTACCATTGTAGTAATTCTTCTAGTATTATGTTATTATGCCACAATTAGTACGCGCACAAAATGATATCATTAGATGCGGTTGGGTGACAAAAGACCCACTATACATAAAGTACCATGACACTGAATGGGGTAAACCAGTATACGATAATTATCAACTTTTCGAAATGTTATGTTTAGAGGGGCAACAAGCTGGCTTGTCTTGGTTAACGATATTAAAAAAAAGAGAAAAATATAAGCAATCATTTCATAATTTCAATCCTAATAAAATTTCAAAAATGTCAGAGACAGCTGTACTAAGATTATTAAATGACCCAGGAGTTGTTAGACACAAAGGAAAATTAATAGCGATTAAACACAATTCTGTTTGTTACCTGACTATGGAAAATAATGGAGAAGATTTTTCTAATTTTATATGGAGTTTTGTTGGACACAAGCCTATTACTAACAATTGGGAAAATGTAAAAGATGTCCCAACCGAAACAGATATTTCTAAAGCTCTTTCTAAGGCACTTAAAAAAAGAGGATTTAAATATGTGGGATCTACTATTTGTTATGCTTTTATGCAGGCTTGTGGTCTTGTGAATGATCATATTCTTTGTTGTTATTGTCGGAATAGAGATGACAAATTTACGGATTAAGTTATCATTCATTGTTTTTTTTTACACTTGTTTGTAACTTATGGTAATATAACTTGACCACTACAATATGTTAAGACTTACATCTGGTCTCAGAAGACCTTCAGAAAGGTCAGAAAGGTCTTCAGAAAGAGAGTTATATTTTTAAGTAGTACATAATTTGTAATGGTTAAATAAATAATTATTATGTGACTATATCTGTACACCTTTTATTTTTTTCATAATTTCCAGTTCGTCTGAACCTGAATCTATTTCCGGTAAGTCATAAAGGTATGTCTGGCGGGTAATCAAGTTGCAAAATTGACGCCATTTTTGAGGTCGAGCTACTAAATCGTAATAAATGTTTTTTAAAAATTAGCATAAGTTTTCCGCCCTGGAATATTGTTAATTCGGTTTGTATAATTTGGATATTGTAAGTTTGTATAATTTAATTATCTGTCGAGATAGCTGGCGTATAATTTTTTAATCTTTAATGTTTTGTTTAATCTACATTTTATACATTCATTTTTCATATTGTCATGTCAATGTCAATTTTGTTTTGAACTGCACTGAATAATTTAAAAAACCGCAGTTGTATGAATTCTGTGTTCTGTACAATAAACAAAGAAATCCTTGATTAATTGATTATTATCATTTTATCATATAAATAAAATGAATATACCCTTCCCTGTTTTGTTACCGCGCCTCATAGATTCTAAGTGGTTTAACGCTGACAGTCCTTGCGACGAAGACGCCGAATTGACAAGTTTAGAACAAGCGAATCAACATTGGGTAAGATTTTTTAGATAGCTAAACTAAACTATTCCAACATACAAGACACATAGATCGTTATAAATTCTGAATATTGACTACGGAAGTTTAATATTCCAGTTGAATTCTATCGGTCAACAGTATATGAAAAGGGCGCCGTTAGGGAAAACAGAACCTGAGGCAATGGATGAAGAAGCAGATACCGATGAAGAAGGTATCTAAAAGTTATTTACCAGATGATAGTAATAAGGCAACAAATATCAATTTGTAGGTTTTTTAATATTTATTTACATTGAAATTAAATTATTTATTAATTTTGTATAGGAAATGACGAAACAGATGAATCTGAGGAGTCGCATGATGAGGACGAGGAAGAAGAATTACAAACAACATATTCCCCACCAAGAAATAACAATGAACTGGAACCGAACTTAGATGTTAATGAAGCATCAGAGACCAACACATCAGATCAAAGTGCGATGTGGCCAATACAGTAGCGTAAGGATAAATGATACAAATAAAACAAGTACTGATGAAACTAGGCAAGACTAATATTTTATTTAATTGTTAGATCTGGTTATTTCCAAACCGGCATTGAAAAAAGTACTTATTTAAAATGTTGAGGGTATATCATCAGTGGTTTTATGGTTGTGAGTGATTTTACTAACAAAAATATTAGTTTTTATTGTGTTTATAATTATTTCTTTTTGTTTTAGGAATTCTCTCATTACATCAAGATAGTTAAAATTTGCATGCAATATGCATAACTGAAGAACTGTTGATACAATCGCCCAGTGCACTGATTACAGAAATATTATGTTATTTAATGATTATAATGTATCTCAAAGTGTAATTACTGGAAATAAAAGACAATTATTTGAATGACATGGCACTTGCATTGGTTCTATTAATTCTCTTTAAAAGAAAAACAAAGGGATCAATCTCTGTTATCCTCTGATATTTAAAAGTGGACACTGGCTGTAAATCACTGATTATTTTGGCGCTTACAGCTAATAAAGTTAGAATTAACTGTCAGGAACTTTAATTGGCGCATTCAAGTTGGAATGAAGCAAAAGGTGTCTCATCTTTCATTTATATAGACCAGTGTTGCCATTAAAATCCACAGTAATACTGTTTCCTAGATGTCATGTGGAACATCATGCGTTTTTTTAGAACCATTTAATTTAAAATAAGCAAAATTGCCATTGATAAAAGATTACTAGCTATAGTCAAAGCTTTTATGTAGTAGTCTATGTCTAGAAATCTAAAATAAATTTATTATAAAGATACTTTTAGCAGTTTTAATCAATCAAATAGTTTTATAACTTATATATAGCAAATCTTTGTATATATATTAAAAGTATAAATGAATTAAAACCCTTAACCCTTTATAAGACAGAAGGATTCAGAGGAATAAAATAACATACGGTTATGTTTTTGGGTTATTTCAATTCATATAATAAAAATAAACTTAAAAGTAAAACACAAATTATTTGAGAAGTTGGTGGTAAGCATATCGCCTCTGCCTTAAAAAGTGTTAAAGACATTATAAAAGTGTTAAATACCACTGCGTTTCATCGCATCTTGATCCTCGTGCAAATCTTAAACAACAAAATTAAAAAAGGAATAGTAAAGAATAATAACGTATTGTAATATCATTTTTTAATCTGGCTGATTACAACAAAGTCGTCTAATTTTATGATAAATGTATATAAACAAAATTAAATACTCGCAGGTTAAATACAAATATTTAAGACTAAATATAGGACAAAAGCAACTTTAATATATTGTATTAAAAAAATTACAATAAACATTTTAATGATATCTACCTTTTTAAAAATACTTGCAATCACAGAGATATTAAATCTCCAGGCTTAGGCAATAATTACATAGTTTAAGATCTTTCAGACTCATATGAACAATTTTGTTCTTATTCTCAAGTAAGTCCTTTACAAATGATGAAAAGCCCAACTATATATCTTTTTCCACAAATACATAAAAAGAAACAACTCAACTATAGTCAAATTCAATGGATATGAGCTATGTCTCCGATTTGGTATACCCAACCTATCTAAACAATTTTACCTTCACAAGGTTATGATCACAGACAAGTTTGAGTCAATCTTTTAACACTGAAACATTCCAAAATAAATCCATAGACAAGAAATATATTTTCTCATTTCCATTGAATTTTATACTCTTCTATAAAATACCTTTTACCTACCTACCTTTTTCCATAAGATCAAGTGAAACCCATCATCAATATAGTTTCAATAAAAAAAAACAGGCGACAATAATGAATACATTATTTAAAGAGATTACTGTGATTGGTAGAATTATAGCAATTTCTACATTAATTTAAATTACTATCCATTAAATATATTTTTTTATTGTATTTGATTTTATATTTCTCTAGTTAATTATTCTTTGTATGGACATTTCAAAGTACGATTTAGTAATACATTAAGAAATATCAAGTGCAATTTCAACTCCAAATTTAAATGACATTAGTAACATCAATCACAACATTAACAATTCTAGTCAACAACGGAACAATATTGTCTGCAGGGATGACAGTCCATTTCTTAGCCAAGCATTTTTCAACACTCGAATGTGTTATTTTACGATCTGAAACATCACAACTTTTTATATAAAAAATACTTTTTCGTACTACTTTCAAACCTGCGTCCTGTGTACAAAACATACACACAATTTTATCTTTTTTGGTGGATCACAGCTAGATTCAACATGTGTGTTACATACAATCACATAACATCACATAACATACATCTGTGTTACTCCTTTTTAAAGTGTAAGAATAGCACGGAAATGTTTATGTTTGTCAACAAGTTTTAACATAAAACCCACAGTTCGATTAACATTCTCACCTGAGCATCTTGCTATATCAAGAGTGAAAAATATAGCACTTTTCTTGACTAAAGGATTAAATTCGTCACAATAATAATGGAAGGCCATCGCGAGAGACGACGGCACTTCGTCAAGGTCCGTGACTAACATCACTCCAGTCTTTGTAACATCATTTCGATATCTCTCAATAAGTTCGCTATGTACTTGCATTTTAAGTTTAGTGCTATCCACAATTATTTGGTTTTGAATATTGCTGTCATTGCCTAAAAAAACATGCAAGATCAAATTTTTCGCTTTTAAAATACATTGAACAATATATTTTGTTCTGGACTCTAATTTGGTGTTAATCACATACGATTAACACCAAATCTTTATGTTATCATTATCATTACATCATATGATTGTATTATACAGGTTTGAACTCAATTATATTATAATTGCGAACGTTTACATGGATGTTTGTTAGAAGATATCTCCGGAAGGGTTTAATGGATCTCAATCAAATTTAGCATAGATGTAGAACAGTCTGGATGAACACATAGGTTAATTATAATCTTTATTTAATTCCACGTGTATTAAGTCATGAACAAAAGCTAGTTTGAAATCAAATGAAAATGTAAAACACATTCAATAAGTTACTTACGTAGGTACCTGGATGCAGTAAATGCAACATCATTCATAAATTGATTAAAATTCATTGGATTGAAATTAGAGTTAGCACTGTTATAAGTAAATATAAGTGAGGCTGCATCTTGTTTTTGAAATGTTGTGGAAATAACTAAAAAAAAGCATTTAAATTTTTATTGTTACTTTGTATTCTTAAATATTTAAGACATAAAATATTTGAAATATGTTTACCTGATTTGATCTGCAATATTGAATTGTAGTTGACTTGGTATTTTTTACCTAAATTACCTATATCACTATAAAATTTACTTTCATCATATATTATTTGATTTTGACTATTATAACTGACTAAAAGTTGGTAGGAATAACAACCAATTGCAATTACAATTACAGTAAGGATACCAGATAAAGATCCACCATTCAAACCTAAATAATTTGTGGACTTTATCTCATCAATAGTTGCTTCCTCTATAGAATGTTCTTTGTTTGAGCTATATGAATTCCTGTAATGGTGAAATTGTGGCTTTTTACATTAGAAGGAGATAAATGAGACTAATGGTAAATGACTATTGCTGCATAGTTGTTCAGAAACCCAAGAAAACGGCTAATTTGATTACACTCCAGGAAAAGCATCATATTAATAATACATAGCTAGGAAAATCTTAATAATTTATGACATACATGAATGTTATACATCATATTTGTGACCATAGGTAATGATTTGGGTAAGTTACTATGGAGGGGGGATAGATTTAATATATGGTGTTATTCATAGTGGTTTGACATGTATTTTACATGTTTTGATTCTCCTAGTGGGGGCACCTGCTCCCACTTGGCGATGTCCATGTATGTGACTAAACTGATTTTCAGTAAATGAATATTCAGTCCTCTGGTGGTATTAAACCTTAGCATGTTTCTAAAGTTACTTTTCATGTGCAGTTATTACAATAAACAAATATTTAAGAATGAAATTTTATCTCACAACTGTCATACATTATTTCAATTGTAATAAAAATAAAAACTGCTTGGAAAATAATACATTTGAATTGCTTACTCTCTGTCTGTCTCTTCCTCTTCAGTAAAGTCATCACAATTGGAACTAGTATTTCTTATTCCGTCAGGGTGAAGATATCTGCTAAAAGTTCAAATAACAAACAAATTTAGTAAACAAGATTATGATTATTATAGTGGTCAGATTATGTATTAGAGGAGGTTAACGGATCGTAATTTACCTCTGAACGTTATCAACTTCATCAATGTCCTCGTCATCTTCTATCGATGAGGACATATTAACTCGGTTCCTTTCTCTTCTCGGTGTTCCATCGTTGATGTTCTGGTATCCATACCTCACCATTATAACTGCTAATTAGTGTTTTTGCTAATTGTTTAAAATGTTGACTCTAAAAGTATAATTTCAAATAGTTCTTGTAAATTAATTTAGAATGTAAATAAAGTTCACAAATCTTGGCAAATCTTAATCAAATTCATTCTACTTGTGACATAACAATGACATTGACATTGGCAGTTGGCTTGGCAGATACCCGTTTGAACTTGTGCCACTGATCTGTTAAGATAGAAAGGTCTTTGCCTGAAACTGACAGCTGTAGTATCATTGCGAGTTAAACGCACTATTTTTTATTTTATAACTCGCTATCGTTATAGCGATAACGAATTTCGACATGGAATCGCTTTGAAGGCAATGTACTTTGTCTAAGGGGGCTATCGATGTTAAGAACAGTTATCTATGTATCTATGTCTCTAATATTAGTACCAATTCTCACTACTACCATACCACAAACGGCGTCTGTCCGCGCCATTTTCATGAAAGTTAAATAGGCACAAAGTGTCATATCCTATCCATTTATAGAGGTCAGTTCCTTTTAGCATACTAGCTTTTCCTCGCGATTTTGTCCGAATTAACAGTGTCTTGTGTCCATCCAGACCATATTCTACATGTCATATCTTAAAATCTGTTAAGCCGTTCCGGAGACACATTCTAACATCCATTTATTAATCTATTCATCTTTTGCGCATTTATACCATAAGAATAAGGGTTTTCTGTGATGCCTTGCATTTGTATCACGAACTTTTGCCAAGAAACTTAAATGTATGAGTGGAATAAACCAAACCGTACTGAGTCAACATTATTGGCACAGTCATCACCTAAAAACCTTTAACTTTGATAGTCCCCCTGGTGGAGGACTGATTAGCTGACAACGTTCTACATAGCTTAGTATGAAAAGAAATGATAATTTTACCAGTTACGATATGGAAAAGCTAAATATCGAAAAAATATTGAAGAATTTATTAAAGCACTATGAATGCAAAATTTCAAAGAACCAATCTAAATTTAAATATAAGTTACAATGGTTACTAAATATAAAAGAATAACATTCAATGGCCATCTCTGAGCCGAATTTCTATTGGTGCTGGTCAATACATGAGCCACCTGTCGAAGAATCGGCTT
This sequence comes from Papilio memnon, assembly GCA_003118335.3. Taxonomy (NCBI): domain Eukaryota; kingdom Metazoa; phylum Arthropoda; class Insecta; order Lepidoptera; family Papilionidae; genus Papilio; species Papilio memnon. The sequence goes on from LD688947.1 coordinate 1,003,943, forward strand.
CGCGGGATATATTTGCATGGCTACCAATTCATGTTCTTCGTTCTTTTTAATTCTTTCACTCAGCCATGCTCTAAAAGCGTAAATTGGTAGAAAATCAATCATAAATTTGTTAATGGAATAACGTGATGTGATTTCCCTAGTACAGTCACTTTGACCTTTGACAACCACGCCAACGAGTTGATGATCAAAAATCACTGGACCACCAATATCCTTAAAACAGGTCAGTACTTTGGTTTCTACACAATCAAGGTAAGCACTAAAATAGTGTTCGTTAGATGGTGTTCGCCGTTCTAAGCCAACAAACTGTAACTCCTTAGCAAGGCCAGAATCAGTATTTAAACCAAATCCGAAAGCTTCTACGTCTGTGAGTTGGTCTCCAGTAGTCATATTACTCAAACCTAGTTTCGAAACAAATGATGTGTTATGCTTCTCAGTGTATATTAGACCGACATCCTTTCCTGCTCCAGCTCCAGAATATGTTGGAAATTTTTCGCTTTTTATTATATGCAGAAGAACAGCAGACGTATTATCTTTTTTAGCTTCAGTTGCATTGAGTAAGATATAATTTATTGGCTTCTGAATACACTGAGCAGACGTAATAACAAGTCCGTTAGACACGACGGCACCCGAGCACAAGTATTCATTCTGCTGAGACATTATAGCGGCCATGAAAGGAAATTGTTTAGCAAATGCAGATCGTACCTCGTGCATTTGACTATTATGTCTTCTGGTACATGTAACGTTGTTTTGATCGGTTTCATAAGGAAGATCCATGGATTCATCTTTGCCGTCATCGTTTGAATCTCCATTGTCGTCTCTATTTTCGTACACGCTTTTTTTCACATTTTCACTAGAACAAACGTCTGTGTAGTTTAGAAGAAATAAAATTAATACTAATAAACGTAATGGAATAACTTCTTTTAACATTATAATTAAGGAAAACTAGTAAGAATTATACGAATAGATTTGAAATTCTGTTTTCACTTCTTTTCTCGTGATTTCTTTTTTTTAAATATTAGCACATATAGCGATAAAACCAGTCTTATTTTAAAATTAACAATAAATTCTCTATGAAGGCATAAAAATACCATTCATTTGCTTCCTCACCACCGACCTCTATACAGAGATCAGTGTTCCTAACCAACTTGGACTTGGTGTAAGATACTGTTGCACCTCTCCATAAACAAATTGATTCAGCTATTGCACATTAGATGGTAATCGGTTCGTTGTATGTTGTTAACCTGACAATATTGTTAGCATAATTAAGAAAATGTGACAAAAATCATTATAGGAAAGCACACAGCGAATGTTTTTTTAGCGGGCCGTGAGTCGTTGGCCACTGTGAAATGAATAAGAGCGTGAATGGTGAGGGGTGATACATGGAGTTGGCGGCTTTGCGAAAACAATGCAATAATGTCTACTATATGTGGACATAGCGCGAAATAGGGGTGCTCCATATGTGGACGAGAATTCCTGCTATACATTCTGTCAGCAACCCTATGCCACGCGAAGGTTACTGTCTAGCATTGTTTTGATTATCAATAATCTACCAACAACAGTTTCATATTAATTTAATTCCTAATTTCGAAAGTGAGATTTTGTTTGCGAACGCGAGCTTTAATGTTATTGCTACATACTGTCAAACTTTTTGCTGTCAAAGTCAAATTGAAATATAAGAATCTCGACAGGGTTATTTCTTGAATTTTCGTATGAGGTGGCAGTATTATAAGCATATTGTAACACTTTCTATAGATATATTATTATATCAACATGTCTAAGAAAAAAGGAGCAAAGAAAAATCAAGACTTCGATGAAGATTTTGAAGACAAGCGGTCGGAAGAATCGCATGATATAACCTCAAAGAGTAAAGGTAAAAATAAAAAGAAAGGAAAAACAAGTGCTAATATCAGCGACGAAGAACTAGATACGAATAAGAAAATTGTAGCGTCAGATAATGAAGAAGACTTAAAACACTCAACAAAAAAATCGCAAAAGAAGGGTTAGTTTCAGTTGTTTTAATGATTAGGTACTGTTTTTCTATACATAGTTATATGACTGTCTTAAAATTTCAGGTAAAAACAAAAAGAAAGATGATGTTTCTGAAGATGAACAAGAAGAAAGTAAGGCCACAAACCCTGCGTCAAAGCCTGCTAAACAAAATAAAAAGAAGAAAGGTTAGTAAATTTACGTTTTTATTACTTTTTAAGCCTATATTAAATGTTACAACAAAAATAAGAATTAAAAACACACTGTAATGTAACAAAATGTGGTGTAATTAATACTTTTATAGATTTCTATTATCTAGAACTTGATGACATGGCATTCTTTGACATGTTTTAAGAAAGTAACTAGTATTTTGTCATTGGCCTTTGTAGGGAAGCCACACAAGAGAATAGAAAAATGCAAAATAGATATTGAAACTACTTCAAATAAAACTTCTTTATGGTAGTTCCAACCCTCCCTTGACCTAGCCTAGATCATTGGCTGACAATGTCCATGGCCTAAATAGAATGAGTGTATAACATTTGTATAATTGATTTTAATTTGTAGATTTTTTTTTTATTATTTCTTAGGTAAAGGTAAAAAAGATGATTGGTCAGATGATGGCAGTGATGTAGATCTCAAGGAAGTTTCAGAAGATGAAGCACCAAAGCCTGTTAGTAAAAAGAAAGGTAACTATATTCATTTCACTTATCAAACTTTTGTTAATTTCTTGAATATAATAAAACTTTTTATTTTTAATTTTTAATACAATTCATTTTGTAATTTTACATGATTTAGCTAAATTATAAATTTAAAAGTCAAAGTTATACCATAATCTTTGATGATTTGTGTATTGCTTTTAATATGTAAAAAAATAAAGTTATTTTTTTAATTGCAGCAAAGAACAAAAAGAAAGCTGTAGATGATCAGTCAGATGAAGAGGATCATGATGATACAAAATCAGTAGTTAGTAATACATCAAGTAAACAAGCTTCTAAGGCTAAAGGCAAAAAAGGTAAGTCCAACACAATAATCCAATAAGACTTGTATGGCATTATCTCATTGTAGATTTAGAGAGGCAAATCTACAGAAAGGTTTGCTTAGTAAATTATTCAACATTTTAAGTGTGGAAGATAATTTATAACTTATTTAATGTATTTATGAAATTCTCTTATTGTTATTGCTAATGTTTTTAATGTTTGTCTATGGGGCTTCATAAATATGTATATTTCTAACCATTAATAAATGTCATTGATCAATACATGGATACATATTTTAAAAACTAATGGCATATACCAGTTTCTAAAGTTACATAAATGGGAACAGAAAACAGTAGTTTTAATACAAATTTTGCAATGGAAACACATTAATAACTGATAGTAAGAATACAGAATACTTGTTTTTGCCCACGACTTTGTCCGTGTGGAGTTTAAAAGTTCAAAACTTATGTTCGCCCCTTTTTTCAACCTATTACCTAAAGTATTTCTTAGTAATAATTTCGTAGTCTACGAAATTACAGAAATCTTTGTGATCTTATTATACATGAATAGTTTGTGAGCTGATTTTTCGGCTACAAAAATACAAAGTTTTCCTCTTTATAATATTAGTATAGATTAAAATACATTTATGAGTGTTATCTTAAAGGTAAAGGTAAGAAAAATGATGACTGGTCTGATAATGGCAGTGATGTGGAACTAAAAGAACTCTCAGATGAAGAAGTAGTGAAACCTGTTACTAAGAAGAAATGTAAGTTTTTTAATTATAGTATGACTAGCTTTCGCCCGCGACTCCGTCCGCGTGGAATTAAAAAAAAAAAACAAAAGTAAGAAGCCTATGTGTTGTTCCAGACTATGTTCTACATCTATTCCAAATTTCATCCAGATCCTTTCAGCCGTTTAGGCTACAAACTCTAACAAACATCCATCCATCCATCCATCCATCCAAACTTTCGCATTTATAATATTACTACTATATATATATATATAGTATGATTATTTGTTTGTAAGCTTTAACACTTATCTAGCTAGTTCAAGTTGATATCAGTAACATTGATTTAAAATAAAAGAAAAATCACGATTGTCAGACTCTAATAGATGATATAAAAAAAAATCCAAAATATTCAGAATTTCATTTCTTACTTCCGGATTTCCTCGGATTTCCGTGATTGTACATCAAAACAAACTGACTTACATGCGAAGAACCATGTTTACTGGTCGGTAAAAAAATGTATGGCATAAAAGTGTTAACATTTTATTGTAGTGGGTTTTTGAAAATATAACTGTCTTACAGCTAAAAATAAGAAGAAATTAGAAGCAGTTGAATCTTCGGATAATGAAGATGATTCTAATACATTAAGCAGTGTGCCTCCACCAGCTGCTAAAAACGAAAAGGGTGAGTTTGTATTGTCACAATCCATACTTCTATACGAATATAATAAAGCGTAAACACACACTTCTTTGTTGCCTAAGATGTCAGCAATTATAGCATATTTTTGAATAATTCCTTTTTTAAAAAAAAACCCTACACTTACGTCACGCTTTAGGCTATATATTTTCACGCTATTAGACTTAGGGGTAAATAAATTGGATAAAAACCCTAATGTGGGAAAGAGACCATAAGTTGCTGCCAACATCAAGGAAGCAAAATTGCCATCTATGTCATTTGTGCGTTTGACATTTGCAATTGAGAATGTCACAAATGTAAATATTAAAATAAAGTTTTTATAATTAGATGCGGATGAAGCCGCAAGGGAACAGCTAGTTTATTTATATAAAGTTAATATTGATTTATGTAAACTAATGAATGTGTTGTTTCTCTCAGAAGTAACTAAGACTGAAGAATTGCCTGAAGAGGACCCGACAATCATACCATCAGATGAAGAACAAATAATTAAACCAGCATCAAAGAGTAAAAGTAAGAAGTAAAGTTT
>LD688947.1:1066022-1084854 GCA_003118335.3 Papilio memnon
TACAATGTAACATTGGCAATAAAAAGTATTTTAAATGTACGCTCGGGGTGCACTGGTCACTAAATTGCTGACAATAATGCCTTCTCCACGGATAACAATCTATTCATTGTTTTAACGTACCATATATCGAATACTAAACTCAATATTAGTAAACAACAATTACATTGCAATAAATGTTAAATTATAAATTTCCTTTTTATTCGTGCATTATCGTGCATCTACTTTTTACCAGCTACCTTCCAGTCAAAGTCCCGTCCAAACCCACCGTCCTAGTCCACCCGTTCCAGAGATAGCGGTCTGTTCGCCATTTTGATAGCGCGGAATTTAAAAAAATATAGCCTATAATATGCCCGTCCATGTCAGTTACTCTTCAGTGAAAGTACCGTTAAAATCAGCCCAGTTTTTTCAGAGATTACCCGGAACAAATGCGACTTGCGGACAGACAGACAGACTGACCGATTTCAATAAGAAATTCTGAAATCGGTAAAGTATTATAGTTTTTAAGTTTATTCGTTACATACAAAAATTAATTTATTTTCTTTAGAATATTTAGTATCGAAGAGTAACAAAACATACCTTTAAAGTGTTGCAGTTATCAGTCCTTTATGTACCTACTAGCTGTTCTCGTCCCGTGCGGCTTCATCCCCGTCAATTTATAAAAACTTTATTTTATTGTTTACATTTGTGAAATTCTCAATTGCAAATGTCAAAATTACCGTTACCATAATAACTTTGCTTCCTTAATGTTGGCAGCTTGTAGTTTATGGTCCCTTTCCCACATGTAGGTTTTTTTCCCAATTTATTTACTCCTTAAGTTTAATAGCGTGTAAATATATAGTCTAAAGCGTGTCGTAAGTGTAGGGCTTTTTATTAGAGAAAGAATTATTCAAAAATATACTGTGATTGCTGACAACCTACGCCACAAAGTAGTGTGTGTTTACACTTTATTTTATTAGTATAGATTTAGTGCCGGTTAGAAATTCAGTAATTAAAAAATAATTAATATTTAATAAGTTAAACGGAAACTTTATTATTCGAAACATTGCCAACAGTGAAACTTGTGTAGCCGTCCGTACTCCGTACTCTGTGGGATCGTTTAAGCGGCAACTAAACGGCACTGTTAATTATTCTGACGATACTATCGCGTTCGTGTAAAATAAAAATTGCTCCGCTTTGCTATTCAAATCGGTCTGCCTGCTTAATTACGTGTCGGTAGTCGGTACCGACTAACCGTTGATAAACAATTGTTACTGATATTCCATAATAATTACTAATTCAATATCTATTGTTGATCAAACCCATTAAAATATTTAGAATAGATGCAACTTTGTATCTTGTAACGATGGTTGCGAAGTAAATTTCCTATCCTATCATTGAATGTAATCGTGAATAGACAATGTAAAACAAAATTTTGTAACTTTTCAAGGCGAGCATGTAAAACTAGATTTTTTTTACAATATAGTTCGTAATACGAATTTTGTTTAAACGTTACAAAACCTTGTTACAATTTAATAAGTAAAAACGCTTTAATTAGTTTTCATATAATTAGTTAAAAAGCATATTTTATAGAATTAATTAAACATGCTTTATATGTTTAGCGTTCAAAATTAGTTATAATTGATTAAAAAGCTAATTTTTAGTTTTTAAAACGGGACAGGTGGTATGTTAATTATAATAACATTAATTAATATGCACAGCGGTGGAAATATTAATTGATACGGTCACTTCTTAACAAATTTAAATTGTGTTGATTTGGAAAATTAGGTTGCGCTCGCATTAAGTTAAATGTCTCTGTGCTTTAACTTCTTTATTATTCAAGTAATTTAGGGCGAGTAACTAAAATTACTTGTACTTCTTTAAGCACAGTAATTTATAAACCTACTCAATATATTCATTAATTTAAAATAACTAAATACTTGACACCAATGAAAAGGTACAATAAAAAATAGATGGAGAGCAGTTAAGATCGGCGCCTAATGTGTCTTTAGTAGTCAACTTAAGTCACTAAGGGTGCTCTGTAATTAAAGACACTTGACTAGAATTTCACCGAAACTAAAAACTGCTTAGTATTATAAATCACTAGCTTTCGCCCACGACTCCGTCCGCGTAGAATTAAAAAAATACAAAATTGAGTAGCCTATGTGTTCTTCCAGATCATCCTCTACGTTTATGCCAAATTTCATTGATATTCGTTTAGCCGTTTAGTCTACAAACTCTAACAAACATCCATCCATCTATCTAAACTTTCGCATTTATAGTATTAGTAAGATATTAAATGACCAACAACGCCACAGAGACATGAACCTACGACTTAATGTTTTGTGTATATAATCAAAACCCTAGCTATTGGTGCTTTTGTACTGAGGTAGGCATGCTTTATCGATAGCGAGCGGTGTTCAAAAGGTCCTAAAACCGCTGGTAATGAGTAATTAGGCGGCGGGCGGCGGGTTGCGAGCGGACGGAAGTTGATACACATCTACAACGCAAGGGGACCGCTGCCCGCCGCCGATCCGGCTGCCCATTGATTTTAAACTGAACACTCGTTATTTCATACCACATTTAGATAATACGTTGAACATTTAAAATAAACTACTTAACATTGAATAAATATCATTTGGTTTTTTAGTTCCTTATTCCAGGATTTTTCATACTCATAGTCATATTTCGCGGAGATGTTTCTATGGATGTCAGTTTCGTTTAGATGTTCAGTCATTCAGAGATTCAATCAGTTCATTTAATCTCATTTGATACAGTATTTTGTTAACTAGTTTGTTATCAATGGTGTTCGTAAAATCATAATAAACTAGAATGAGAAGAAAAGAGTTCAATAGAGGTTGAAATCCGGAAAGGTTTTACAGAAAATGAATAAGCTATGATCTTTTATTTCGTTTATATATTTGATGAGAATTGAACAAGTCGAATGCTTAACCTCTGAGCCACTGACGCTCTGTTCACGATGAGACTTGAACATAACTTTATGAAGAACAGATATTTTAAACTACAATTATATAATCTATTGTCATTTGTAACTATAACACCTAGCAGCCAGTAAGATACGGTCTATCGTTACGTATTCCTTATTTATATATTATAAAAATAGGTATAATCAACGTAATCGTAAGTGATTAACATTTAAAATAAATTGTGGATGAAATTGACCTTGTATATCTTCCATAAATAATTTTCTAATTTACCGTACACACTAGGAATGCGTTACGCATTTAAATGTCCACTCAGTTGTTCTAATAATGTTAAATATTCTTTAATTAATGGGCAATGTTAACTTTTATACAAGAATGAAAATTAATTGCCTCGATAAAGAGTAGTAATATGAAATGCAGGAAACATTAGCTGAACACACTTAATAAAATGTTAGTTATGCAAAACTAAAGGAAACAATAATTCAATTAAATAATAGGTAAGACTAATAAAGCATGTATTATAAACTTCTCTTAGAAGACAGTTTACAAAACTACAATAATTACTGTAAAAAAATGTGCAATCTGCTAATCTCTTACTACCATTTCAGAAATTGTTAGTTTGATAGATGCAAATTTTTCATTTATACTCGTAAAATCAATTAAATATTAAAAAAGGCTTTTGACTTTTTTAACGTTTTTAGTTACATTATACCATTCTGTGTGAGCTTTGGCAAACTATTGTAGGCCCACGTCGGTATTATGCAAAGTTTATCCGCTTATTGACTTGATTGTCGAGTATTCTAAGTGCGAAATGTTCGTACTTCATGTAGAACCTTTGAACCCTAACGAACGTCGGTTCTAAGAATAACACCTTGTCCATTATCAACGTTTAATAATTCTACGGCCAATGCCTGTACATATTTCCTAGAATTTCAGAAGAGTTAGAAACAAGTAACGCAAATATGTCGATAAAAAGCATACATGTTGGTCGTGATTAAAGAACGTTTAAATAGCATTAATATTCATTTGGCAGCGGTGTCTCGCGTGTTAACCGCTTGTTTCGCTTTTTACGTATAATAGTACCCGGTAATAGGTGCAATCACCTTGTATTGTCTTACTTATTGCACCCCACACCGCATGCCGCACGCCGTATCGCAACGAAAACCTGCCTTTATACATCTTCATGTTTAAGGAACGTTTCACGGTTGCAATACGACTTAATAATTCTAAAATATCGTGCAATTGAATGATGAACAACGGTCAACTGTAATTAAGTTTTAACAGTTTTATTTCAATTGAATTCGTAAAGAAATGAAAACAATACCATGTACAGTCAGCAGCATAAATATGTATACATGTATAAAACAATAGAAACTTGTATATTTTGGTTTTAGAAATATGCATGTATCTGTTCAAATGCTTCCCTGAGTATTACATGCTCTTGACGAATACAGACATGTATGAAAACAGAATGCTTGTACAAGTTTCTATAATTTAGAGAGTGTATTTATGTAGCTGACTGTACATTGAAAGTAGATATAATTAGATATTAATAGCAATACGGTACTTACTGTATACGCAGGTAATTTGGTAGCTCCTCCAATTTTCAGGTCGTCAAAAATCGTTTCCCTAGCGATAACCGCGCTGCCCCCGCGTGATAAAACACGCAATAGTTTGTGTAAAGGCGATTCTAGAAAACGGACGTTTTGCGATTAGATCAGCGGCATGGGCATTGTAGAAGGGGAGCGGAACTGGCGGAGGGCGCGAGCGGTGAGGTGCGGGGTGGGTGTTGTTAATTGCTCCGTTTTGTGAACACGGCCGCGACCGGTGGCGTGCCTCGCGAGCAATCAGCGACCGCTGACTGATTACTTTTTAAATAGGTTTTATGCACACTAAAAACCTTCAAAAGGAAATCCAAGAAAAGCCCTCGAACACTTTCGTTAGTAACGATTGTGGAAATGTGGAAACGAGGTGAATTTGTTTCAATGCATACAAAATGGTGAACAGGACTGACGAAGAATCTAATGGTTGCTTATTTTGTGCAAAATTTACACAATTATTGAACAAGCATTTATTTTAAATGTGTGTTTATTTATGTAGTTTTATTTGGTAATTTGAGAATGTACATTTCATGCAACTTTAAACCAATTTTCTACTAAACACTAACACGAGATTGCTATTTGTATGCGCGTTAATGGTGTACCAGCACTGTTCACAGAAATGTAATCCGAAGATTCGCGATAATTGAGCTAGTGAAATGGGAGTTTCTCATGTAAATATTTGTCTAAAAGAGAGCTGTTTGCATCGAGTACATGCACAATTATAAAAGAGCATGCAAATTGCGATCGCAAATCAATCGTGAGATCGTATTCCCGGTAATAACAGTTCCGTGCGCGCTCAGTAGACAACGTTAGCGGGGAAGCGCGACGCGAACAGATCTCCCGACACGATTGAACAACAAAGTTGTACTCGTAATGTATACTCAAAAGAAAAAAACAGTCACATTAAAGACAATATCTGCTTGCTCACTGACAACTCGATAGAACATAAACTGTCACACTCAGAGTTTATAAGTGTAAATTTATGTAAGTACTAGCTTTCGCCCGCGACTCCGTCCGCGAGGAATTAAAAAAAACAAAAGTAAGTAGCCTATGTGTTCTTCCAGACTATCCTCTATGTCTATGCCAAATTTCATCGAGATCCCCCCAGCCGTTTAGGCTACAAACTCTAACAAACAACCATCCATCCATCCATCCATCCATTCATCCATCTAGACTTTTGCATTTATAATATTAGTAAGATAAGATTTACGTGTAGATTTAGAATGAAAATCTTAAGTGACGAAAAAGTATAATCTTACATGCACACTAGCTGTTGTTCGCAACATCATCTGAGTGGAATTAAATTAAAAAAATATATATAGCCTATGTTATTCAGTGATGACTGTAGCTCATTGATGGTGAAAGAATTTGAAATTGTTTCAGTAGTTTTTGGGTTATTTAAATACATACAAAAATACAAATTTTTCCTCTTTATAATATAAGTATAGAAAGTTTAAAGTCAGCTTGTGTTCTAAAATCATTAAGCCTTAAAGTAAATTAACCGATATTTTTGACGCCGACTGTACAGTAGCCCCTGGCTGAACAGCGTAGCGCGGTGTTCGCAAATGTAGATAGCTCACACAATTTAACACGGTCCTATTCCGTTGGCGTGACTTGGTGAAGTTAGTCGCAGAGCTCCGGCTACTTTCAGGTATTTGTTACAGTTGTTAACCGCCCAAATGGATAGCTTGTACGCATATTTGTACATGTTTAATGATCCCTCAATTAATGACTTTGTTGGCTAACTCATTTGTTCTTAGTATTTATACCTTCTGTTAAATGCCATCATAGAGTCAATATGACGATGTTGGTTTTTTTAGGTAAAATAATGTTCTTCCTAGTGTTAATGTATAAATGTAAAATCAAAGATTTCATTAACTCCAGAGCACGATAAGAAGCAGTTTTAATTATTTTAGAATAATAGTAAATTTAAGCTATTCGATTTGAGAACTATAGCGTTGTTGACGATTTAACTTAAGTCTGTTTTAATACTTTGTTCAATATAGCAACATATATCGAATTTGTATAATATTATTTCATTAATTATGTTTATTATGCTGTTAATTACCATTTCTTACCATACGTTATCTGATTGCTACCGAGTTCTACCACGGTAGATAGAAATAATGTTGGTAGTATTTGAATGTAAATAATAAAGTGAATTGGGAAGGCACACAAGTAAAAGTCGGCCGTAGGAACCAGAGATGTGCGCCCCTATTTAAAACCTCGAGTTTTATTTCGTCTCCTCATCGCCGCATCCCTTATAAAATTGGTCCTTCGAGCCGGATCTGAACCAACCTATGGATACCCACACACGGGTACTATTCTTATTTCAATAGTATTTAAAGGTGTGTTTAGTATCAGCTGTGTTCTCTTTAAGGCAAGTGAAGAAATTAAAGTAATTTTTAATTGACAACATTTTAATTACAAAACACCACAAAATCTATGGACATGAAATGCCACATTTCGGTTTTCTTAAGTACATAAATCGCCGTATAACTATAGTAGCTTTAGGTACATTGTTATATACCTACAACATTACGATTGTGTATTTAATACTAACAGTACATAATATAATGTAAAAGTTATATATTTGTATTATAATACATATTTTCTTCGCACAATTGCCAAATTGTATCTACAAGTTCTTATACTTTATAATATTTAAGTCTGAAGCCCGAAAATAATTTTAATAAATTTTTGAAACGTTTAGAAACTTTTGTTAGAATTATATTTATATAAACAGTATTTTTTTATTGTTTAATTAAAAGTTAAGTAGAACATTAGTTTGATTTCAGAATTGATTTGCAGCTTAATTTGAAAGTCCAGAAGAATTAAGTTAAAATGAAGACTATAAAAGTATTTTAATGTTTAGATCTCACAGAAACAAATATAAAATTTACGTTTTATTCAACGTCAGCGGATTATTGTATGATAATTGCTAATTTAAATTTGTTAAATATCTTCCATAAGAAAATTAAAAATTCTTTGTGCTCAAAGCGTAGAAATAAATAGTATTTGGCTTATCAATATATATTCTAACTGTTTTTTTTTTCATATTTAAGTAATTTGGGTTGTTAATGTGTCGCACGAAGTCTACAAAGCGTTATTCTAATAGTTACACGACATCGATTTTTATTATATTTATATTACACATTACTTACTTCTACTTAACACGAGTCTCGGCTTATAATATCACATAACAATGGACTTGCGTCCACACTTCACAATCTGGGCGATGTGACGTCACCGTGAGGAATCATACATTGTGCTGATTCCGAAACTATCTGTGCAAATGCAACATGTGTCTCTATAAACCATAACCAGTCCACATTTTACCGAACCACAATATTAACAAGGAAGTCCTCGTATTATCCTTTCACTTTAATTCACTTTTCATTAATTCTCGTGTCCATATCACAAGTGTTTTCAAACATTTTTAGTAAAGATTTGTCTCTGTTTTCACTGGTATTAGACGTGAATAGGTTCATCATCATCTTCGTCATCGGAACGTCTCTCCAACGAAGGTTCTCGCGGGGATCGCGGCGGGGGTGCGGGGCTGCCCGGGTCCAGATCCGGGGAAGGGGAGCGCCGGGCCTGCGCGTAGTAGCCCAGAGCGCTGAGCCCCGGCGCCCCCAGAGAACCCAGATGAGCTGAAGGTCCCGGTAAACCAAGGCCCAGGGGTGGCACACCACCTAGAGGTGCGCCAGGATATAATCTGAAAGAATAGGGTAATGTACATTTGTGTCGTCGAAACGCTATTGAAGTTGCAACGCACTGATAAACCGCCGACATTTTACCCACTTTTTCATACTCTAACTAGTCCTTACTTCGTTTTAAACGCCCTAAATGTTAAAAATAAAGTGTGTTTAAGAACAGTGATAAAGTTTACCTGTAAGGCAATGGTTTCTGCAAGGTATTGGCGGAGGCTGCGGAGGCTGCGGCGGCGGCGGTGGCGGCGGCCTGCCGGTAGTAAAGGTCTGCAGCGGCGGCAGGCGCGGGCTGCGCGGCGTGTGCGGGGTACGCCGGCACGCCCGCCCAGTACCCGCCGTACAGCCGCTGGAAAGCCGCGTAGTTGCCCGCCTCCGCTAGCAGCTCTAAGCCCACTGCCGTCTGCCGCTTCCATTTTGTCCTGTTGAAGAAACACCAATAGATATAGCCGGTTTTACTTGGTTCGAAAAATATTGAAGCTAAATACAGAGTCGCAGTATTAAAAGTTATTTTATTAATTTGCCTCGATCATTGCGCTCAACTTGGATCGAAGATGACAGATTTATAAAAAAATCATAAATAATAATAACATCGGGCCGTTGAAAAAGAAATAAATCGTTGTCGCAGCTACAAACGCGAACAAAAACTTTACAAAACCACATTGCAAATTGAAATGTTCTCTAAAATACTGTAAACTATCGTTTACGGACCCCCGAGGCCATAGATCACTCGCCCCGCAGCTTGTGACCCCCGATCGTCATCAAATTTGTCACAGGCCACTCGAGAGCGCAATAAAGATAACCACAATGGGATGACTAATAAAAAAATAAATAAATAAAATAATAAATTTGACAAAACGTCTTGGGCACTCGTGTGTTCATCAGAGCGTTGTCGAGTACTTTAATTTGATTTATTTGATTCACTCCGAAAGGGTGAATCCAAATGTATACGACATTACCAGATATTGCTCCGGGATGTCGTTGATTTTATTAAATGATCTATTTAATCGATTCAGAGAAGCGATTTAACCGAAACTTTGAAGATTTCGCAACCAAAGTATTAACCTCTATGCCATTTGTCATTATAAATAGAGCATTAAGATTTTTTTCCTTCAAGAATATTACCGTGTAGGATATAAATGTAGGAACTTAAAAAGTTTAACAACTTGTATTTGAAATTTTAAACTAATCTTTGATCTGTAACTGGATGTGTCTATATCAATGCTTATGAAAAAACTACGTAAGATTTGTTTATATTTATTGATATTCTAATTTAAGCATTACTTTTGAAAGAAGATTAAAAAAACTAATGTTGATAACTATGGTAATTCTAGATATTTTGATATAAGATACTGGCCATTAACATTTTAAACAATAAGATTGTAAACAAAGAGCTTAAAGAGCAACTTACCATCGGTCGATTTTTAACTACAAATAGCCGCGTATTTCAAAATTAAATTAAATTTTTAATGTGCAATCATTTTAATTTAGTTTCTACAAGTGGTTATTGTCAAATGGAGGTTTTTATTAATTCGAAGGGAGTTATTTCGAGGCGCATTATCATTGCCGTTATTGTTACTCGGGGCTATTGTAAATCGTATTGGGGTTGCCGCTGTACGGCATAAGCAGACGCTTCACTGGTTACCTCGTTAATTAATTTCTGTAAATGGATCATTTAATTTTATTAAATGTAAATGAGGGGGAGTTCGGGACTGTTTTGTTATTCATCTGATGCGGTATTATTAGATCTGTCATTGCTATCCTACTTAATACAATTTACATCCCCCTTGTATCATAATTGCCTTTATATTACAAGTATGTTTGTATTGTAAAGATTTATTTTGAAAACCGTCCCTTATATATTTGAAAATATAGTTTTATTGCAGTTTCATTATCATGTTTTATTTATACATGAACAGAATTCGTAGAAAATTTTACAAGCAATTGTTTTTATTGTCTCACGACACCGTTGTATTAATTATATAAAATTCTAGATGTACTACTTTCTAATATAGTAATGAATAATAAAGAATTAAGTTCATATGAGATCGTATTTCACCTTTCTAGAATACAGTGTGTATCTAGTGAAGCTATTAAATTCTCATTCGATTTGATCTTTTCTTATCTGATGTAATCAGTTGCCAATAAGACCATTGGGATCTTATGAAGCGTAGGTAATTTGTAAGGTAAGTTTTGATTATAATCTGTTATCTATATCTGATAATCCTATTTGGGTATAGCTAATGAAGTCCTATTATTCACAAAATGTAATGTAATTACATTAAAAGACTGTTAAAAGTCAAGTGTTAATATTTTACTTTAATAGGATCGTCTCTATAATTATCAGTAGCTGACAATTGATCGATGGAAAGTGTCGGCACGCATTAATCTTGTATTATGACGGCTCATTCCGAGCGGCGAACATTCGACACCACTTATTTAATTGTCGAGTGCTGAATGAGAGGCAATCTGCTCAGTGACACTATTCTTTTTATTAACGCCGCGGGGCACGGACAAAAAGCTCTCGGATAACATTCGAATGCTAGTCGCTGCCGTCTCGAGCCGTCCCCTGCCCGGCTGCAGCCGTCTCGAGGCGTCGCGCTACCTTCCTCTCGTTCCGACGTCGGCGGCGCATCGTGAAAGCTGGTTTCGTCCGTCTCTGTCCCGCGCCCCCCGCACGTCGCGCCCCCCGCGCCCCGGCGGAGTCTGCGCTCGCTCCGCCCAGTGGTTTAGTGATTTGATGCTGCGTGAACTGATTCAATTGTAGTCCGAAACGGTTCGACCCAAAACGAACCTTAACGGCTCTCTATAAAGACTAAAACGGTGCACTAAAACGTCCCCGCTTACGACCTCTCCGAGGGGGAGGTTGTTTATCTCGATTTGTGTTTTTCGGCTACGTGATGCGAATTCGGCTTGTATAGGCGATGAACAAAGAGAGCGCCGGCACACTCATCGATCCGAACAGTATGCGGCGTCGCGGACGCTTGCGACCTTTTACATCCGACGAGTTCGGCCCAAATTGAGCTTTGTGGAACATTATTTATACGCCGCTTAAAAAGTTTCAGGACGACCAGTATTTTTATAGTATAAGTTTGAACATCTTTATTTAGAAGGTTGGCATTTTTATTCAATAGCTTACAATTATTATTATTAAAATATTCTACGGATTACTTTGGAATCTACCAAACAAAAAAACTGTTCAATCAATTATGATGTCATATAATCAAATCTTTGTTCATGTTATTATGACATTTAAAACGTATATGGTTTGTCTGGCGCCTAATGCTAAGTCGCTGAATTCCCAAACATTAAACAGCGTCATAATCCGAACTTGGCTCGGTCAAATCACTAGTTGCGAATTAAGCGGCCGCATACTCTGCTATTAAACTCGTCTGAATCAGAAATGGCATTTGCAGTATTATGATTAGAGCGTAAATGATAAGCCAGGTGACCTGCGCGACCTTGCCTCGGTTCCCGTGTCTTTGCGGAGGTGTAATTTGGAAGGGTTCTCGGGGCCGATTAGTCCGTTTCTCGGTAGTTTATTGCGGAACCCCGGCATTATATCATTAGTGTGTAGTCACACTTAGTGCATTCTAAGTTTCAAGAATAGAAGTAAAAAATGTCCTATCCTTAAGAGAACAATAAATTTTAAAAGACTTTTATTGTTATTAAAAAGGTCACCTTTGTTTAACATTGTATTATAACATGTCGAAAATGCATTATAAACGCACTCAAATAAAATAAAGTCATAAGTTTTAATTATGCTTTGTATTTTAATCCATACTAATATCATAAAGATGAAAGATTTGATTGTGTGCTTTGAACGTGCGCGTTGTGCGATGATTGAACCGATTAATCGATTCAAAAATTATTTTACTGTTCGGAAGCTACATTATAACTGCGTAACATAGGCTATATTTATTACTGGTCACTTGTCAACGAAGCTACAGGTGCTCTTAAAGTTTTCATACCTTACAAAGTTTTTATAGAAATAAATGAATAAGACCTATACTGGACAGAGATTAATGTAATTTCATTGAAGCTATTAAGAGCGGGGTTCATGTCGAATCGTGCATTAGGCCGGACATTGCCTTAACATGATTGCTACTAGCGAAATAAGTAAACTTATGTACTTCGTATGAGAAGATAACGTTTCTTCTCCATAGAGATTGCCCTTTCTTTGACTAACAAGATATTTTTACTAACCAAGCTTTATACAAATGTGTGATAACCGAATTAGTATATTAACTTTATAAACAACTAGCTGTTCCCGTGTGAATTCATCCGCATGAAATTATAAAAACGTTATTGTTAACATCTGTCAAATTCTCAATTGCAAATGTCAAAATACCAATTACTTTACTATGGCAATCTTGCTTCCTTGATGTTGGCTTATGGTCTCTTTCCCACAGTAGGGTTTTTATTCAAAAAATTTTCTCCCTAAGTTTAATGGCGTGAAAATATATAGCCTAAAGCGTGACGTAAGTGTAGGGCTTTTTGTTAAAAAAAAATTATTCAAAAATATGCTGTAATTGCTGACATCTTTGGCAACAAAGAAGTGAGTGTATATTAGTATAGAAGTATAGATAAAGAAATTATTATACAAAAAAGAAAAGTCAATCTAAATCGCTTAACGCTTAGAAATGAATTTTCGTAATGAATCGATAAAGAAAATTCAATTGTCAATAGTAATCGATTGTTATCGATCTGTGGTACAACACTAGTGGCGTGATATCCGAGGGCCGGCCGTGTGTCATTACAGGATGCGTCATTAGGTAATGGTCGCGGATTGCACGTCGCCGACTAAACGGCGATAAACGGCGCGCCGACAGCCCCCGGCCTATTACGAATTTATGGCTGGACACAGTCGCCACACAACGGCGGCCGCACAGGACTTAATGTCTGGTCAAATTGCATGGAAGCGTTCCGTAGAAACTCAATCGTGTCTGTGTAAATAATTGCTACACAGCTTTGCTATTTAAGTATGTATTTGTTCATTGTTGTCCACACGATTATTGTTTTAAAGCGAGAGAAAACCTAATTAATTATTTCGGATAAAAACGGTGAACAAAATGAAATTTCGCAATCCTAAGGAGATATTTTTAAGTTAAAACAAACCGAATATCATTGAAAACGTTTATTGAAGACATTATGCAACCCAGTTTGGCTAACTTGCCTAAGTCCAAAAATAAACTAAACAAAAACTAACTCAACTAAAACTATCAAAGCTCGTAAAACCGTCTTTTGGCGGTGTCCGGAAATTAGTACGTTGGGAAACAATTAACCAAACACATTGGGCAGATAGGTCGTAAAAAGTATCAAATTTAGTCGGCGGTGGACGTAATGAATGGGCGTACGCGGCGCCGCGCAGGCAGTGACTTGCAGACCGGCTGAGGACCGGCGGCTGCGGCGGCCATTTCACACGTACACTGATCACTACCGCTTCACGCTCACAGCATCTATCAGAGTTTAATGCCTGATTTAAAAACACTTCAAATTATCAGGGTTTCAAATTTCTAATACTCACAGGATGCGTACTGCAAGCTGATCTAAGCTTGGTCTAGAGGGTATCTACGGCTTATATTGTCTTATTCGAAATTTACATTTTTTGATTTTCTAAAATGGGACACATTCCCCTCTTACCCTCCTGGTGATGCCCATTCACAGAAAGGATAAAAATTACGAAGAGCACGTTCATTAATCTAGGCTGCATAACTATAAAGCATGTTTTATTTACCAAGGCTATTTTCCTTCATCATTTTATAAAATATTTGATGTTATTTTTAGTCGTAAACACCAAAACGATTCCGCAAATTTAAATTGTTCAAAGAGAAACATAACCAATTAAGAGAGGCTACGTAATTATTTTTATTTATAATAACTCAAAAGGCAAATGGCGTGACTGTAATTATTACAAATGATCTCCGTCCAATTAAAAGTAAAATAGTTTTTGACGTAAGTACGGAAAAACCTTTTTTTAAAACCATTTATAACCTATTATTTGATCGGCGCAAAAGCGTTTCCATTCAGGTGGTAAATATAAAACAAAAGAAAGTTTACCGAAATATAAAAGATGTTGCGTCGTTCAATTAACTGCGATTTCACAGTCTTTCACGAACCGAAAAATCGAAGTACAAACATTAGTTTAACCGAAATTATAGAAAACCAACAAAAAGTCGGGCAAAAAGCGTCGACGTGTAAAAAAGCAGACGGCGGTCGAGCGGCGGGGCCGCGGGGGGCGCGGGGGGCGGCGTCGTGTGCGGCTGCCACTGCCGCTGATGGAAAATTAATTTCATGACACGCTTATACCCGCAATGTAATCACTATAATATTTATTGGTCAATACTGTCATTTTAACCATAACTTATAAGAACATAGTCTGGTATGTTTTAACCGAAAATGGGGAAAATACATAAACTTTACAAAGCACAAAATGTGAGTTGAGTACCTTGGCAAACAATAATAAATTAGTTAGGTTAGTTTGTTTTTAAAAAAGGTTTTAATAAAATAACTAATCAGACCAAAACATTATTGCAAAAGCGGATAAATTAAAGTATGTTATGTCTATAGTTTTCCGTTTTATTCAAAGTAAATATCAATAAATCTCTAAATGATCAAACGAATCGATTAAAAGTAATACGAGGAAATAAAAAGGCGTGGAATTGGTACGAAATTACTATAGGTAGTCGTTTTTTTCTGAACTACCGTAGTTTTTTATGACGTTTAAAGGTGGTGCGGGTCGGCGGCAAGCAGAGGCCTAATTACGAACGTTTGTTTTTGAAATCACCGCCGGGTACAGTCGCCGACAGAGGGCTTTAACAAGGACCTCAATAGTAAACAAGCTAATATTATAAAATAATGTAGAGTTTAAACAAGATATTATAAATGCGAAAGTTTAGATGGATGTTTGTTAGAATTTGTAGCCTAAACTGCTGAAAATATCTCGATGAAATTTAGCATTGATGTAGAGCATAGTCAGGTAGAACACATAGACTACTTACTTTTGTTTCTTTTATTCCACGCGTATGGAGTCGCGGGCTAAAGCTAGTGTATTTAATATTTATTCGGTAGAGAGCTACAAACACTCGACTTGTACAAGTGTACAATAATCAATAAGCAGTAAGATCGCGTCGCGCTGACTCAGCACACTCTATGCCATGCCGACTATCTCACGCAGACCCGACAACGCAATTCATAAGCTTACAGCGATTTACAAATATTATATTTAAATCCTCGGAAATACTTTTTTCTCTATTTGTATATAATAAAACACCGTAACAGTTTATAATGGATATATTATATTACTGAAACAAGCAATATCACACACGCATAATTTTTTTTTCATCTATTTAAAAAATCGAAGATATTTATTTTAATGATAAGTCAATGAAAACTCGCTATTTGAAATAACAATATTTTTTCAGGTGGCAATGTAAGTCGCAAAATTATATATGAACTAGCTGTTCTCGTGCGGCTTCATCCGCATGAAATTATGAAAATTTTATTTTATTGTTTACATTTGTCAAATTATTAATTGCAAATGTCAAAATGACACGACATGATGACAACCCATTGCAATCTTGCTTCCTTGATGTTGGCAGCAACTTATGGTCTCTTTCCCACATAAGGGATTTTATCCAAAATATTTACCCCCTAAGTTTAATGGCGTGAAAATAAATAGCCTAAAACGTGACGTAAGTGTAGGGCTTCTTATTAAAGAAAGAATTATTCAAAAATATGCTGTAATTGCTGACATATTAGGCAACAAAGAAGTGTGTGTTTACGCTTTATTATATTAGTATAGATATAGATATATCGTATTAAGTTACAATTAAATGATCGTAATAGACATTTAGGGCAGAACCTTCATTGCGAGGTCAAAGAACGTCAGCGAATGCAATTGCAAGAAACGGGATTACGAGATTGTCTTTACATATCAAACGTATAAAATACTATGTTTATGGTTATGTATGTACACACAAGATCCTTTAAATAATTCTACTAACTCTATAGATTTGCCAAATTTTCATTAAACAAAGAACTTCGAGAATTCAATGTGTTTTGTGAAAGCATTCTTTGACTAATTAAACCTTCTAAGGTATGAAAAATATTCAGAAGGCTGTAATAATAATTATATTTCAAAACGTATTTATAACATTTCCATTCGGCCGTTAATAACTTGAATCGCGTTTGAAAAGCGCTCTGTAATTGCTTTGTACAGTCAGCTTTGCAGTTGGTATTCCATCTTGACTATGATAATCGTTTGAACGTCTTATACACATTGAAAAGATAACCGTAGTATTGCATTGCCATATCTCTCGCCGCTCCATTACTGCCACTCTTCTCGTGTTTTTGTCAAAGAGAATGAGAGTAACATATATTAATACACGTGAATCTCTGCAGTGCAGTTCTGGGGTAAGGTGTAAGGTAATTTTTTGTAACTGGATTACCGCGAACGAAGTCGACTGTACCTTGATGTTGGCGCTTTCTTAGACACGTATCGACTTTTATAATTCCATTACTGCGTGGGAGGTGGCTTTAACTCGAAACTGAGCAATTTTCCCATTAAAAAACCGACGTTTTTCCCACAAATCGCTGTATTCCATTATAAATTAAAGCGAAGTTCAGGTATTTATTTTCTTACGTTGAACTAACGTCTATTTAGCATGTTATAGTTAAAGTACAACATATTGTTTTTAAGAATTACTAAGAAACAGAGTTGTTGCATTTACCACAAAACTTGAATGCTTAAAAAACTCACCGTCTATTCTGATACCAGGTTTTGACTTGTGTGTCGGTGAGACCGAGCTTGGCGGCGAGCTCCATGCGGTCCTGCACACTGAGGTACTTCTGCCGCTCGAAGGATTTCTCCAACGTCTGTAGCTGGTGGTCGGTGAACGCCGTGCGGGCTTTCCGCTGCTTCTTGGCGAGCCCGGACGCGTCGCCGCAACTCTTACTCGATACGTCGTCTGAATCATCTTTAACACCTACAAGAAACAAAGATAATCGAAAATATAGTTAAACAAAACATCTCTTTGTTTAAATTATTAAGCAAGGTAATAGAAATTTGCCTACTTGAAAATATTTAAATAATGGTAGTACATAAAAAGCTTTTTAAAAAAAAACTGATTATTACTCTTTCCAAGTGATGTCTTATTCATGTAACTATAATGTTTAACAAAAGAATAATGGCTTATTTAATTGAAATTTAGCTGCAATTTAATAACTGTATCACAGAGTGTTCGGCCTCGAACCTGGGAAGCCCTACCCCGGTAAGGCTTCTTGCGGTTGCCCACCGCACTTACTTCCTTCAAGACTTTTATTTTGATTACTGATGATGTTTACTTATACCTTAACATTATTAAATGAATTATTTACTGTCGATATCAGCCAAGAGCGTCGGTGGCTCAGGGGTTTAAGCAGTTGACTTGTAATCTACAGGTCTAGAGTTCGAATCCCGCCATGTACCAATGTGACTTTTCGATTTTTCGAATTTTCATATGTACATATAATAATTTACCCGACGTTCTTACGGTGAAGGAAAACATCGTGATGCAACCTGCACATATCGGAGAAGAAATTCAAAGATATGTGTGAAGTCAACCAACCCGCATTTGGCCAGCGTGGTTGACTAGGGCCTAGTCACCCTAACTTAGGGTAGGCTCCGAGCCCCTCAGTGGGGACGTATAGCTGAGCTGGTGATGATGATGTGATGTGATATCAGCCATTTCATAAGATATCTCGTTATTGTAATTTTTATAGTTTCAACATTAATTTAATAGCTACTTGTCTTATTTTTTATAAGATATCTGTTATAATTATATTTAATAACAAGTGAAGACTCGCCATTTTATAATCAGAATGTCGTCGTTGGTAATCAGAATTTAGGAAACGCGATTTTTATATACTGTATGCTTTTAGTTTAGCATAATGAAGACAAAATAAGGTGTTAAATGACTAATCTACTACAACAGGTAGAACTAAAACATTCCTAATTTTCTAACACTACCTCCTAAACATATATGGAAGCCATGTCCTACTGTTTGTCAATATTTAAACACAAAGTTAATAAGCAACAAAGCCGGATTCCCGGGCAAAGGTTCGCGCAACGATTCGAGGATTATAAACATAACGAGTGGGGTATTAGGGCAGTCGAGTGTAGACAGGCTTGCGGTACACCACACACCCACGTCGACGTTCCGATGTGCTCGCTACCCGCTGCCTTTGCACTTTATATAGACTTAACGCAGGAATCTTGAATAAATTCATGTTTTAAAACCATTTTGTAGTACCTTGACATATTTGATGTCGATAATTTTATATTACACGTTTAAATGCTTAACTGAGATGGCATCATCGTTTTATGTATAATGCAGAACATGTCATTGGTACGGATATTTACCTGATTTTTGTATAACCATGAGATTGGATTTGATTAGATTTCTATAGTTAAGTTTGTCTTAATTGTCAAATAGGTATGTATGTAAGTTCGATAAAGTAAACATTAACACCTCCACGCTTGTCAATACTAAGAGACCTTCCAAATAATTGGTCTAAAAAGATTACACCACTTTTACTAAAACGATATTTTGATCGAAAT
>LD688947.1:1091953-1104287 GCA_003118335.3 Papilio memnon
ATGCTGTAATTGCTGACATCTTAGGCAACAAAGAAGTGTGTGTTTACGCTTTATTATATTAGTATAGATCACTTTTGATTGCGTTAGAGGGACAGTGACGGAAATGATGGAATGAATGTGTGAATTCGTAACCGATGATTTCACAAATGAAACAGTTGTACAAAATACATTTATCTCAGGTTTTTAAGGAAAATGTGGGATAGAATAACTAATTTGTTTTTGTACAAATGTTTCGGCAATGGAAACTCACGATAAGGCATTTTTCATTACAATCATACTTATTTTGTTTTTTATTTATAATTTTGTAATTCTTGTTTAATTTCGCAGGGTTTTAATCAACGATGTCTTAATTGATTTATCTCATTTTGTTAAATCTTCCGACAAAGTTAGTTTAATTTGGCGTAAAATGTTGCCATTACATTCCCAAACGAAAATAACTATAAAAAATACACAGGATTATAAATCCGCTTCTCAAGTTTCAGTGACAGCTTAGGGCTATTGTATACAGGAATAAAATAAAACTACCTCTTGATGTTGGTAATATTTTTAAATTCTGAATCAATCAGATAGGTATTTAAATATGCAGAAAGGTCAGTCAGATACTGACTAGAGCAATAGCGACAAATCTTCTTGTATATATTAATCCATTAGGCTAACATTGACTTGTTTTTCATCACAAAATGTTAAAAATTCTAAAACTTGGTATAAAATGACGTAACGATAAATACCGCTAAAGCCGAATTTCAGAACGAAATACTGTGTTGTTTATGTTGTCATCAATATCTTCAAAAGGGCTAAAGGTTAGTGCATACTGCCGCAACTTGATAGATGCGGTAACGGTCAATTGACGTGCAATTTAAATAACGATCGTCATTTAATAAAAAAAACATTTGAAATTCTTAATTCAAATTAAATAGAAGTAGCGGCAGCTCTTAATTATATTTAAATAACGTCTTTTATTGCCCCAACAAATTTTATTACTGAAATTAATTAACCCGGTGATGATTTTACAGCCGCAAAATGGCGGCTAGTTTTATTAGCTGAATTGATAACCGTTAAATTTAATTTTGATAAAAAATATTGCATGTATTCATAAACTATTTCTTTTTAAACATTCAGTAGCAGTTTAATAAAATGTTTGGATTCTTCGAAAACAATGTGGCACTTCCAAGATGCTTTACCAATAAACCCACATAGTTCCTTACTTGTGTTTCGACAACGTCAAAATTAGAACTACAAACAGAGTATAAATAATCCCCTTAAGAAAAAAGCACACAAAAGTCTTGAGACATACCTTTATATTTTAAATCGAACCCAATTTCACAGCTCACATCGCCTGTCAAATGCGACATAAAGCCGAGAATGTGATCCGTATTATGATGGGAATTCAGACTCGCCCTATTTATATCAATGATAATCTATTTATTGTCACACTAAAAAGTTTTGATTTTATCTACCGATGATGCGATGAAAGAATTGTCACCTACCTCGTCTTTATCGTGATGCCAAAAGTCACGGAGGTTGATGATGATGCAATATAAACTTAATTGTACAACAAATAAAGTTCATTTTTCAATAAATGAGGATAAACTTCGTGCATGATGATAAGCAGCTTATTGGAGCGATCGCACGTTCGCACGTTTTGAGGTTAGAGACGAGGTTTCGAGTTACGAGACGGTGGCAGCTCTTAACGGGTAATACAAGCGATCAACTATGTGATGAATATTTTTAAATAGGATTGATTGAAATTTCACTCAATATTAAATCTCTTTTGATATTAAATGTTTTTGTTACTTAAGTGTACGATTTATTCGTTCCACAAAAAACATTTTCAATTCTATTTCTCATTTCATTGCAATAATAATATTTAATTATTTGATTTAAAAACTAAATCAAGAAGAACTAATAAAAACATTCATATAACTTTAATTGCGGAGTGTTTGAGTATATTTTAAATACGTTTTATATCAACTTAACATTTCTTTAATCGTTATAACTTAAGTTGCAATGTTCCGTCGACACGTCAAGCCGTAAGTTGCGATGTCGGCGTTCCAACTTAGCTTATCAGAACGATCTTTGATTATTTAAAACACGATACGACTGCTTGATAGTAGATATTTTGACCCGATGTCTTCAGAAAGATCAGAAAGTTATCTCCTCGGAAGACTTGTTTTACCGATAAGATGGAATACTTCTCATAATACTTTTAACTGTCATATAAATCATAGACCAGTCTACTAAAGGAAAGACTAATAAGCCACCAGGAAATTTGTAGAGGACATTATCGTAGCACTTTTACGCGGATCGAATCATTTGTCATTTTTGTTACTTCATTTGCCTAGTTAGCATTAAAGCAATTTGAAGTTATATAATGCTCAACTAAGAGTCCAGAAAACTTAGAGCGGGTGCACACCTTTGACTAAACTATCGCACATCACATTGTCAATTGTCGATTGTCGATTATTTCCCAGAAAATTTAATTGTTTAGTTGCACAACTAAAAATCGAGTAGTGTGCGCACCTCCATATAAGCTCATAAAAATCAAAGCGAGACTAAACAGTTGTGCGATAGTTTAGTATCATGTGCGAGCACGCTTTTATAATATTTTAGGATCTAAATATTGTAATTCTTAAATGAAACTTAGTCAATCGATTCGATTGTACAACGGCCGCGATGTAATTACGCGCGGATCATTTACATCGTTAAATTGTGAGCGAGGTGGTTTTGTATGACGTTTAATTGCGATAAATGTTGTATTTTTCACATTCCCTGTAAGTGGGTTTTTTTTTCTTCAAATAACAAAGCGATGAGGTCCGCATTTACGGTTGCATGTAGACGTTTAATTGCCGACAGCGGATGTACAAACCAGTAATTGGGAGGTTAAATCATAAGATAAGGTGCACAGTAAAGAGAGATTATAACAAAATATCTTTATCTAAATAAACGTAGGATTTTGATTTATTCTGTCTAAGAATTTTTTAGAGCATGCGCACACCATTGACTAAATTATCGTACAACTGTTGTCGATTATCGATTGTTTCGCAGCCAATTCAAATGTTTAGTTGCACGACTAAAAATCGAGTAGTGTGCGCACCTCGATTTATGCTCATATGATTCAAAACGCGATTAAACAGTTGTGCGATAGTTTAGTCAAAGGTGTGTGCGCTCTCTTAATGTTTAAATAAACTTTAAGACTAGATCTTAAAATTATTATAATTACTGAAACGAATCTTAAACACTGCAAGTATAGCTTACAATGTGGCAGACGTCAAAATTCTATGGCTAAAAATATGGCGTTAAAGCGCGGCCTTATCATTGAATACACTGTTACAAATTTAAATGTCGATTCAGTATACGGTCGTTAGACTTTTAAATATACAAGATCGATGGGTAATATCAATCGTACTTATACTAATATTATAAATGCGAACGTTTAGATGGATGGATGGATGGATGTTTGTTAGAGTTTGTAGCCTAAACGACTGAACGGATTTCGATGCAATTTGATACAGATGAAGAGTATAGTCTGGAAGAACACACAGGTTTTTTTGTTTTTTTTTTAATTCCACGCGGACGGAGTCGCGGGCGAAAGCTAGTAAACAAATAAATGTAGATATTAACGATCTTTCATGTAGAAAGTATTATTACAGTTTAGAGTTATTTTAAATTAGCTACAGGATAAGTGTCATAAACCATTTAGATATAAACTTTTCATTAATAAATATGCTTATAAACTATACAAAGCATTTTAAAATGGGTGACTTATTAAAAATTAAAATCAACCTAACTTGACAATTGACAAAGCTGATTATGACGTCAGTTTTTTCTTCTCTCCCCGGGCGTACCTTTCAGCGAGGATTAATTTGGCCCGTTTTATAAAGGCTTACTTATCTCGGGCCAGAGTGTTAGAACGGGTTGTATTTATCGCGTCCATTATACGTTTTATTATTTAATTTATTTAACGCCACGGATTTATCGGCTTGTCTATTACATCGAGACGGGGAAACGAGATCAGAACTCAAACACTGCCTCTCAGATATGTTTTTAAATGGTTCATTAAAAATTAGAATAATTTGTTAAACTTCGGACATAAATTTTATGTCGCGGTTTTTTAACGCGCGTAAAAGTTCAAATAAAACAAAAAAATGTGTATATGTATTACGACAGCGCTGTTAAAACTCGACGCTTTTTATCACGTTGCATTTTGATCGCAGTGTGTTTGAAATAAGAGTGATTTTAAAATCTTAGTATGTGCGTGAGCGTTTAAAAAACGGCAACGTCGAGCGTTGATACCTTTTTTCTTTTTTTTCTTAATTTCAATAAGGTTTTTGTTTGTGGATCATAAGTTATATAAAACATGTTTTTATCATAAAGAAATAAACAAAATGTATACATAATATTTTAGAAAATAAACAAAGACATGTGGTAAACCGCAATGTTGCTAAACCGTTCAGAAATTTTCCAAAAATATTTGTGTATTAATTAAACGCATCCTTAAGCATGCTAAACATGTATCTTGTAAATTAAATCTTGATAAGAGCATTTGTCTAAGATATTATAATTAGTTCCCAGCATGAATTAATTTGGGAAAAGAATGAATTATAATTACCCTCAAGATTACGTTGGGCAACTCTAAATTAATAAATTAAAATGCGTTGCTTTTTACCGCGGCCATAGATTAATGACTCGAAGTTCGTCCGACATTTTTTTAAACGCTAAGCAAACTTGTTTTCATAAAGTGGCGTTGCGTTGCTTATCTCTTGAATAATAACATTTATTCCCTTATCTGTACGTCGGTATAATTCAGGTAAATATAATATATAGTGTTTTTTTGTTGAAAATAACTGAATTTATCTTGTAATGCCGCCATTGTTTTAATTTATAAGTAACATTACAAGTCATTCGTATTTAATAACATTTTATATGCCTTAAAATAATATTATCAAGGTAGAATAAATATTTTAGCTAAGTTAAGGACAGAAATATATCACTAAAGCAGTATTCCATTTGTCGTCTTTATTTATTACATAACTTTATAGTACAAAAAATTTATTCCAGATTTTTCCGCAATAATGCTAAGGACTTTTATTTCGGATCAGGCTATACAATGACATTTGGATTTAATAAAAAAAAATAACAGATAACAAAGGTAATAATCATTTTAATGTCGAGTTGAAACAATCTGCAGACAAAAGTCATTGATGCTTGACCTAAACAAGGTCGAAAAATGACAATATGTATTTATAAACAGGTTTGGTATGCATTATCATTCTCACTTTATAAACGTACTAGCTGTTGCTCGCGACTTCGCTCGCGTGAAATTAAAATAATATATAGCCTATGTTACTCACAGATAAATTACCTTTCTAATGGTGAAAGAATTTTTAAAATCAGCCCAGTAGTTTTTGAGTTATTTCAATACATACAAAAATACAAAAATACAAATCTTTCCTCTTTATAATATTAGTATAGATAAATGCAATTGTAATTTTTCAATCTTTTCTGTTTTCAAATAAAATTATTTCTATTTCTATTTCTATTTTCAATAATAATAATTTACATGAAGTAAAAGTAAAGAACAATTTAAATCGTTTAAACTATCGTGAGACTTTTCGAAAACGTATTACAAATAGCTTAACTAGATGATATGTGCGTTAAGAACAATCATATTACAAGTGGTCCTATGAGGAAAGATTACGCTTTTCCTGTACCTTCCATATTACTAGCTGTTCCCGTGCGGCTTCATCCGCGTGGAATTATGTTTACATTTGTCAAATTCTCAATTGCAAATGTCAAAATTCAAATGCACAAATGACAACGAAGGCCTCTGACATTTACCGTCACCATAATAACCTTGCTTCCTTAATTTGGCAGTTTATGGTCCCTTTCCCACATGAATGTTTTTTTGTCAAATTTATATACCTCTTAAATTTAGTAGCGTGTCGTAAGTGTAGGGCTTTTTTATTAAAGAAAGCATTATTCAAAAATATGTTGTGATTGCTGATATCTTACGCGACAAAATAGTGTGTGTTTACACTTTATTATATTAGTAAGTAAGTATAGACTACATCCTTATTGTATTGTGGAAATACCCAAAACGAATTTTCCAAATGAATTTAATTGAATGTAAATCATATAAATTTTGTCTTTAAATTTATATTACTGTCATGTTTGATTTTTATATTAATACCTTATTTATTAAATTCATTGACAGCCGGATAATTAAACCATATCCTGTTGTTTAAATACTAACATAACAAATTAATAAATCAATAACAAAGGTTTAATTTAAACGACATGTGTTGAAAAGATGAAAATTTTAAAAGGATAGGATATGTCAGATGTCGTCGCGCATCGTTGATGTCTTTTCTAAGAAGGCGCGACACCTTAACAAAAGATCGTTTTTTAACATTTTTAAATGCAATTTGATTTTAGAGTTTTTTATAACGAGAGTTATATCTAAAAATAATATGTTTGTTCGCAAATCTATATCGCATTTTGTATATGGGTAGGTATAGTGTAGACTTGAAAAAGTTTTTTTGCTAAAAAACGCTTTAACACAAAAATGTTTTAAGATTAGCGATACAGCCAAAAAAGAAATAAGATTTCAAGGTTTGTAAACCCAATTAGTGTTTGCAGCGTCTTATTACAAGAGCTATTTGAATGTGGCGTTCTTCATACTTGAGATCAAAAAGTAATAAGTTCAATATGTACCGTAGTAAGTTGTAGTAAATTGTCGTTGTCATTAAATTAGCAGTAACAATCAGAAAAAGAAAATAAAAAAGGTAGTGACCTGGGGAGTCAGTAGCTGAGCGGTCAGAGTCAGAGTCTCTGTGCGCGCTGAGGTCCCGCGGCGCAGCGTCGAGGATGTCCGTGATCATGAACCTAGTCCGCGGCGCGCGCGCGTCGCGCTCGTCGCGCTGCACCGTCATCGCCAGGGCGCCGCGCGGGCCCGCCGCCCCAGCGCCTGCGCCGCCCCCTACCGCATCCAGCGCACGCGCGCGCAACACCTCGCCCGCGCCCAGCTCGACGTCCTCCGCTCTGCGCCGTCACCGCACTCGACACATCACCCTGATGCTCGGAGATATCCAACCGCCGATACGATCCTCGCTGACAGAATTGTCCGGCAGGCTACACACTTATTGGTGCCGGACGATCGAACGAACAGACAGACGAGCACTCGATCACCAAAGTTCACACACTGTCAGTTCGCGCGCACAGTCGGGCAGATCGTCTAACACGGGCAACTCGCGCGGGCAGCAGGCGAGGACTGCGCGCGGTGCGGCGCGGCGCCGGGAGGCGGGCGGGGCGGCGGGCGGTGGGGCGGGGCGGCGCCGGCCGGGGGCGGGCCCGCGCGGGGCGTGCCGCTGCCATGTTGCCGAGGGACGCGCTAATGCTCTTTTTGCCGACTCGCCGCCGGGAGAAAGCTCCGCGCGGATTTAAGCTTTTATATGTGGATAAAACGCTTTTATAGGAAAATAAAGTGTTCTCGCAGCGGGATATCGCGCTTTACGACGGCGTTTCGCTGAAAGTTGGCGACTATACACTCGTTATAGTTTCGAGTCGACCAAATCGAGGCTAGCGAGTTGTCATCACTTGCATATCTTTATCATTTTTTTGATTCAGCGTCTTATATAAAATTTTTATAGTCTTACAATACGAAGTATTTATTTCTGCCAAATATTTAGGTAATACGACATTTTTTTTAATTTCTTTAGTGCTCCGGATGTGAAAACATCTATTTTGTTCAATGAGGACCATTCATCGATACGATGAGGGTTAGACTCTGAATTCGCTTAAAGCATACGGCGATGGAAATGATTTCATGAAAGCCGCCCGAAACACGAAGATATCTTGATTTGATTAAACTGAATCACATCTCTAAGATCTTGTATACAACCTTGAATTTACATTAATAACTGAATTACACACTTACTCAACAATACATTTTTGTTTGATCCTTTTTAAAACTAAATTATTTACTCTACTTTTATTCTTACATTTATAACGAGAAAAATGCATAGAACGTCAGTTAAGTGAATATGTTACACCAGACCTTGACAATTTCAAATACCTAACTAGTAACTTACGCAAAATGTGTTATGCAACAGGACATTGTCCACATTTTACTTGACGTATAAGGGCATGAGTTATGATACCAACAGTTCTTTTGACCTATATATCAAATATGTGACAGATATTTACAAATATATGTTTTCCCTTATACCGTGTATTTAACTTACTACAAATTATTGTTATTTTATTTATTTTTCGAAATAAGCCGTTTTTTTTTTCTAAAAGTCGTAATGTATGAAACGATTGTTTTTGCAATACGAGTAGACGGGGAAAAGAAACAATTAAAGACGTCATTAAAGATGTTAATATCGTGCGACGGCGATGTACGGAGCGCCTCGTAAACAGTACTAATGGGCGATCGCAAAAACATTGCATTAACTGCCATTGCACCGGGTCACAGTACAACGACTTCGCTACAATTAAACACTACAATGACTTTAACTTCCACGAAAATGCCCTCAGACGGAACATGCAACTTCATACAAAGTTCTACATTGCCTTACTTGTAGCTTCTTTAGTTATCTGTAATTACTTTTTACGTATCATAGTTTATAGTGATCTTTGGCCGTCTTAATTAGAATTTCAGTACCAAAAGGGGTACACATTGTATCTAATAGAGATGACCCAAAGCACTCGTACGTTGAGAACTAACTTAACAATATGAATTGAATAAAATTATAAACGTGAAATATGTAAATGTTACAAAAGAATTGTAAAAACAAACGCGATACGCTGGGCCTTTAGATTTCATTTCACGCTCGCCTGGATCTTTAATCGCATGCTATTTAATTACTTGCCAGTACAAGACTTTAGCGACCATTGAAAGAACAATGTATGCGGGTAAAGTTAAGTACACACCATCATTTATACACATGTTACTAAACGATACGCTATTTACAATTATATGTAAGGGTTTAAAATTTGTGTTCTTACATTTCTAAACATCTAGGCATACGTACTCGTCAATTTATATCTATACTAATATTATAAAGAGGAAAGATTTGTATTTGATGTATGTATTGAAATAACTCATAAACTACTTGGTCGATTTTTAAAATTATTTCACCGTTCGAAAGATAACTTATCTGTGAGTAACATAGGCTATTTTTTTATTTTACCTGGGCGAAATCGCGAGCAACAGCTAGTAAGTGATAAAAACTTTAATTATTGCCTTTTCCAATTAGACTTCTCAAAGCTGTACTAATAGACTACAATTCTATCAATCGCACGTGTGTATCAAGCCTTATCGACCACACCTGATACAAAGTCGAATGCATCGCTAAGTAAAAACGGCAACATTTACTGTTGCATCGGCGGTCGTTACACGCTGCTCGCACTCGCTCTGCTCTACTCTGAAACAATCCAATCAGACGTTTTTAAGCGAGGAAGTAATTTCATTACTTAGAATACGTTTTAACTGCTGATATTCTAAAAATACGTTGGTTATTAAATTTTCGCCCTACCCCCTAAGTTAGTACCGTTTTAACTCTATTGCCGCCATTAGCTAGATTTCCTACGACTCCCTCTTTTTTTACCATGACTAGGCGAAGTAAGAGAAATTCGCAGATCTGTAGCACCCTTCAAGTTAGGCGCCCTGGGCAGTCGCAAACCGCGCCCTACACTAACGCCGGTACAACCAATAGTATAATTTTTAGTCATTATTTGTCTATAAAGACATAAAACGCAGAAATATTAGGCCGGTTGGCGCACTTATTCTCTCTCTTGTACCCCTTGAAAAACAGAAACAACATGTTTTTGTAAAGGTTACGGCGGTAGAAACACTCGAAAACACTAACTCAACTGGATACTCAGTATTAAGCCTAATGCTATCACTAAGCAGTTTGAGCTTGTTGGATGTAGGCTTCCCCTTTGATCGTCACAGTGATCGGTCCTCTGCTGCTCTCATCCAATGCATCGCAACATTGAGATCATCGGTCTTGCGTCTTGATGCTGCGTCGACCTGCACGTGGCCGCCATTAGACTTTTGCAATTTAATCATTATTAAAAACGGTCTTAATTTAATTCGACAATAAATAACATGGATGGAATCTACTTATCACGTTGCTTTTCCTAGTAATGCGGATATCGTTCTAATTAAATAACGTACACGCCTTCCGGTGCGGTCTTTTAAAATATAATTCAACAATAATCCAGTCTGTCAACATTGGTGCCGAATTTATCAAACTTCATTAGCGGTGTTAATTACACCCTAAATTTCGGCGAATTAAATAAAAGGTTGAGACTAATATTATCACAATTAACACATGTAGAGACTGTTTACACAAATGTAGTGTTTGGATCAAAAGAAGTTATGCGACGGTAATCCCAACACATACATTTTATTTATACATTTCCACGGGTCTCGTAACTCAGTTATTGCAAATATTTTCCTTCTCTACCGATAGTTACATACGCGGATAATTAACAACATATTAAAACTACATTTCTGTTACAATTTAAAAGATAGGATTACTTAAAGATGAATTAAAGATCAACGATGGAAATTTAAGACAGAAAAGTTAGCGGTAGTGTTATTGGGGGCCGTTACAGAAAGGCTCATTCTATCCAGATTGTTTAAATACTCAAGAATTAAACGGTATTAGCACCCAAATAAATTTGCATGTACCTATGTGGAAAAACCGAGTTAGGTAGTTAGAACTGCGCCAAATAGAAGTCCGTGCTTTCTGTCTACCCCTCTGGCTTACAGCAGATATTTACAGATTTGTATGTTATATACAAATTCAAAAATTAATCACGTTTGTCTATTCTAAACACTATAATTAAATTATGTTCATATCGAGCAACAATATTTATCTATAAATGTGTATAAACGAACTTTCTCATAGAGTTTATCGTCGATTGGATAAGGGGTCGTTGAAGATTTCCTTGAGATGACGTCACAACGAGTGCTGCATTAACGGGATTGACAAACGAACCTCTCAGACATATTCCCACGCGGGTAATCGATGTGCTTCGATGACATAATCGTGTCGCACTGCATCACGTCCTCTCCCCGCTATCACCACGAGATGTGGTAGCGAGTAGCGTCAGCAACACAAATATGTACTTCATTAATATAAAGATGACGCTTATCTTATTTGATAAAAGCCACGTGAATTGACAATAAGTTTTAACTGTGCGTTTGAAAAAAACAATAAGAAGCCAGTAGTAACAGCTATAGGAAACATTTTAAACTTAATTAACAATGATGAGAATTGTAAAAGACCTGCTTACCTTTTACTTTTTTCACTGCCAAAATACTTAAAAACATATTTTCATCTCTTCCATTCTTTTGGAAAAAACAGTGATGCTAGTGTTTGAACAATGGAAGCCCGTGGTAAAAGGTTTAAACAGACATACTCGTAATCCTAAATTGATCATTACAAAACATTAAAGCACTCAAATTCTAAATTGTAATTATAATAATTAAAAGATTCGTTCAATGTAATAATTCCCACTATTCGCCTTCCGACGGTACTTTAATTGCAAAAATAACTCATTACGTGGAAGGTATGCACACTAATATAGCGAACGTTTTTACTCACAGTAAACTTAACAAATACTTAGTTAATTGCTCGTCTCTTTGTTCCACGTAGTTATTAGGTGATGCAACCGTGGGTATAGATCAAACAGTTTTGATCGTTGTGCAAGCCGCGCATCACACACGGAAAAAGTTAATTCTTTATTACGTACTCGAGTGAGAGTTCGTCTGCACATTGTCTTAATCTGATGTTGTTTTTACTTAGTTTACTAACGCGATTTGTTCTACTTAACGCTGTGAACATTGACGGTCTATTTCAAGCTATCATTTAATAATGCATTTATGTGTCTATTTATGTGTCGCATTTTTAACAACCTTTAAACAAGAAATCATGGACGACGAAAGCAATATTGCCCATCTTTTCAATTACTTGACATACAATAAGACAGGAACTAGTATATATTGCAGCTCTATATTTCCATTTAATAAGAAATCTATACTAATATTATAAAGAGGAAAATTCTGTTTGTTTGATTGTAATGAATAGGCCGCCTTAGGCATAAAATGAATAACCGATTTTAAAAATTATTTCACCGTTAGAAAGGTAATTTATCTGTGAGTAACATAGGCTACATAGTAACATAGTAATATGTTTTTTCATTTCTTTATTTTTATTTTTAAATTTCACTGGGACGTAGTCGCGGGCAAAAGCTAGTAACTTAGATAAAGTCAGCAAAGATGCTCGCATTTCTAATCGATGTGGTAAAAACTTAATGA
>LD688947.1:1105362-1119849 GCA_003118335.3 Papilio memnon
ACACTAAAAATTCCGACACACAGTTTAGACTACAAGTGGTCAAAATTAAATCAAAATTTTACCTTAAAATTTATATAGAAACTAGCTTTCGCCCGCGACTCCGTCCGCGTGGAGTTAAAAAAACGAAAGTAGCCTATGTGTTCTTCCAGTCTATCTTCTACATCTATATCAAATGTCATCGAAATCGCTTCAGCCGTTTAGACTACATACTCTAACAAACATCCATCTAAACATTCACATTTATAATATTAGTATGATGTAGGTATAATGTTGTCTTTGTTTATCTCAATGCCAACGAAAGGGATATCCTTACGGTTTTTTAACACGTGCTTCGATAGTCAAAATGTACATTTATACATAAACTAATTCCATATTAAACTTGTTGGGATACTGGCATATCACGTAGGGCAATTTCAATGATTGCACTTATCTATGGCACGAATGCAATTTGTAACTGTTGCATAATGTAAAGCATGCGACACTATCTCGTCAAACATTGGCAGGGGGTGGGGCGAGTTGGCCAAACTATATTGGACTGGGGACGCTCATATTTATGCACGTTCGACCAATTTGAATACTCCTTGAGCTTGTAATATTCAACTAATTTAGTACTGTTTATATTAGTGGACAATATGAAAATATTTAAAACCATAGTGTAATCTTACGGGGTAGACAAATTGATTATTTCTATAGAAGGCGGGTGCACACCTTTAACTAAACAATCGCACAACTATTGTGGGATTGTCGATTGTATTGCAGCCAATTCAACTGTTTATTGCACAACTAAATAACGAGTAGTGTGCGCACCTCAATTCAAGCTCATAGTAATCAAAGCGAGACTGAACAGTTGTGAGATAGTTTAGTCAAAGATGTACGCGCGCTCTAAGTGTTTGCTTTTTTAAAAGCTTTATTGGCTTTAATATTTTCTCATTTATGACACAAATTACATACTTAAAAGACAATTACAACAATTAGGCTTTCATATAGTAATATTAATCTTGTTTTATTTATGTCTTAGTCCATAAATCACCGGCCAGACCACCTTTAAGCTACGACCACACATTATGTTCATTATTTTGACTTAGTAACGTTTAATTAGTAATTAAATTACAGACACTTCTTGCTTTTAATTAATTGTCCAATAAAATTAAGAAACCAGTTATACAACTTGGCATATAAAAATACATAAATCTTAATTTGCTAACAATAATTAAGAGCACAAGAAGCCAACAGTAAATAAACAAACAGTCGTATTAATGAAAATGTGGCGAAAGTGGTATCTCTGCCTTCCCCTCGTACTCACAAGCGTGAGTTATGTTGTCTTTTTGGTTACCACAATGAAAATAAATACTATATGTTAAAGAAAACGGTATTTGTTACGTAACAAATGTACGCTCTTATTTTAACACAACACCGACGTGTTCCGTTTTACGATCGAGTTTATTATACATTAAAATAATTAACTCTAAAACCTAGCAATTAAGGCAGTACTAATTTGTGCTTTAAGATTCTATCTATAATAAAACACGACAGCCTCTCGGACGTCGAAATTAATTAGGACAGAGATTTTTTTAAACATTAAATGTGTTCCACATAAAAGCCAAACAGTCACATAACCATAAAATTGATGTTTAGCGTCGCCGGGCACCGGAAACCGCGCCGACGGACGCCGCGCGGCTAAATAATGAACAAAAGTCATTATAAGTCGCGAGAT
Organism: Papilio memnon; assembly: GCA_003118335.3. Lineage (NCBI taxonomy): Eukaryota > Metazoa > Arthropoda > Insecta > Lepidoptera > Papilionidae > Papilio > Papilio memnon. The sequence goes on from LD688947.1 coordinate 1,107,077, forward strand.
GGCGACGATAAACCGACGGTTAACGTAAACGCACTTTTTTACGTTAATTAAACTTAGTTCTGTAAACGATGAGGCTCCCATTATGTTTTAGTAGCGGCGCTCCGTGCTCTTTACGCAACGCTGCCCACCTCGCCTTCTTGCCTTGAATGTTACGTCTACGAAATAAATGAATCATACTTGTAGATTACAGAATTGCGCCAATTTAACAATGTAAATCATTTTAGATTGGTCACCGAGCGGATAAGTTAAAACAAATTGTAGGGCTAAGTAGTACTTTTAAACTTGTTATCCAAAATCGACACATTTTGTACTCGTGTAGATGCTAAATGAACCCTCGACACTGTTATCACTGTAAAACAGTTTTCAAAATACAGTTCAGACCATATAAGACGACTTAATTACAATATTAGGAATATAACAATTAAAAATAACATTATTAAAACAGTATTATTAATAAATTGGACATTGTATGGAGTGTTGCGCGGCCGGTGCAGCGCGGAAGCATGTAATGGCCCGCTCATGGCACAAGCGGATGACAAAAACCATCTCATTATCCACTCCTATGCCATTCCACCTCCATTTATAATGCTATTAATAATATTATAGCCAGTAACAACAATAGAAACATAATTTCGCATTAAATAGACATTAAATGCTTTTTTACTTTGACTGAAACGCTCCATATTATTATGTTAATTTAAACAGCAACATAGTAATATGTTTGTACTAGAATAAATTAAAAAAGGAAAATGTTATAGATCGTTGAGCAAAGAGGATGGATGTTAATGTCCCCTTTTTGTTGATCGATGCAAAATTAGATTAGGTATCCGTTCGCCGCTCTCCTCGGACGCGAAGTGAGAGAGCGAAGAAGCGAGGAATCGAATGAGCGTAGAAGCGAGTAAGCGCGGGCGGACGTGAAATGAGAGTACTTATTACGAGGCGCGTTAGTATGCATGGGCTGGGACCAGCAGCCCTGCGGAGCCCTGGCGCTGCGCTGCTCCCTATATAAACGAACGGTTCAATTTACACGTCGTTATGTGAACGTCGGGGACGGATTTAGATTTGCTTTAGCTTGATATGTTTTATTTTCGATTCATTTTCACATTACTTGTTATGGGAATTATTTACCTTCAAATTATGATAGCAACTTTCCATTTTCATAATTTTAATTGATAATTGACTTGGTTTACATTAATAACATATTTATAGAAGTAACTATAGTAATGTTTTATAGAAGTTCAATAGCTGGCTAGCATCGATCTAGTAACAAACACTATGTTATGACTCAGAACAAAATTATATTGGTAATTACGAATAGCATAGCCTGGTATAAAACATAAACCGCATTCAAAATAATTACATAGATACCAAAAACATATTTTAATGCATTTTACGACTTAAAAAGGTTCAACTTATACCATCCATCAGATTAAAACGTATGTAATGAAGACTAAAAATGACAAAATTGGCCGTTTTGACTCAAATCATTATAAAAACGTCTCTAAGAAATAGGATGACATACCGACATTTTCTCAGGGACATTTCTTCCAAATTAGGCTATTATTAGTTGCCGATCACGTCGTAGGATGCTTTTAATATTGAATTAGGGGAACCTGTGGTTATTTCGCCCTTAATCGCCCCCGCGGCTGCGAGGTTCCTGTATTAAAGTTATATCCACAGACGTGTAATGGCATAAGTAATAATAAAGTCCAAATGACACAAAATATTGTCAAATTATAGGCTCTGAAAGCATGAGCAACCACTTACTATGTCCGTAGCTGATCTCTCGGGGAGCGTCAGCAAATTAGGCACACATAGAATCGAAACTCAATAAAGTACATAAAACATTTTTGTTCTCATTGTTTATCTTTGTGACATTTTCAAAAGTGAAATTTTAGGTTTAGACACTTTTAGGTTAAGTTCCTGTGCAAAAATAGATAATATTTATGTTGGCAATTCAGTGTAGATCTCTTAAGATTCATATTAGCTTTAAAGAAACTTTCCCTACGAAAACAAGACAAATAAAAAATCTTATAGCGCGTTAAAACTGAAAAATTTTTTCGCTAGCCTTTTTTGCGGCCATTACTTGTTTCTAATTATATATGGATATACGAATAGTATCTACCAGGGTGCACGAAGATGCCGAAATGGCTGTGTCATATTATTTTAGTGGATGACGGCGATCGCGCAGCTAACAGCTGCGCCGGCGCACATCCTGATGCTAGTATTTATCCTCGATACGAATCGATTTCATACGATTTCGTATCGAGCGGTCCAATCGCAGCTCTAATAGGAGCGATCCCGATATATTTTCAAGTCGCTGGCCGATCATTTCGTCCGTACGTGACGTGGTTATATCGACTATAAATCGATCCAAACTCATTATTACCTTTCGTATTTATTAAATGATCGTATCTGTGAGAAATCCGTATCGATCGTACGCTTAGGAATGTTAAATCTTTATTTATCTCGAATTTTATGTTCATTAGTTAATTTTATTTGTGCGTTTAACATTTAACAAAACTAACATTTATCTTTGAATTTGTATTAGTTACGATAATTTGAACATTAGCATCTTAATTAGCCAGTGCCGGAATCAAAACGAGCATTTGAAGATTTTATGTTGACCAACTTCGTATGGTCGACAAATTTTTTATCTTTCTAAATTATTTGATATCCATTGAATATACAAATTTGTTAAATTTGAATTGCATATTTAATTGCTCGTCTATTAATCATTATCTAAAGGTGTTAAAGTAACTATTTATTAATTCAATAATATTAAAAAAAATATTCTAACATGTTCCATCATGTCACATAGAATTGATTTTAAATATTATGTTTAATGCACGTTTTACGTCTGTAATTTTGAAAAACACTTAAAATAATGAATTAAGTGGTTAATGCTTAACTAAAGGCATATAAAAATGCAATAAAAAATAATGTATTCACTCATTTGAACAAATCGCATAAATAAGTTTGCGTTTTGGCTATTAAATGCGAAATTAATTAGAAATACACAAAAACGCTTCTCAAGTCAATTGATAAGGCTCTATTTTGGTAGGAAAATAGCCACGGCATTATGATGCACTAGTTGCAAGTAAAAATTGTACTTCTTTCCTGTTAATTAAAATAAATATCTTAACTTTTATCAAGGGAATTAAAAAAATTAGCAAGAGAGAACTGTGATCACTGCTTAAGCACTTATATGCAGTGATCACAGTTTTCTAATAATAGATACATAATAGAAGCTGAGGATATAAGATAATTAGTTCATTATTATTAAAAATTAGATTCCACTCAGACGTTCGATATTGAACGACATCAATGTTCATAAAGTCGATATTGAGCCTAGCCCCGGCCGCAGTACCCGGCCGGAGTTCCAGACGCCGTCGGGCTGGCCAACACGACCAGAAACAGGAAACAGATAAGAAGTATACGCTCGAATGATTTATTTATCGCTTGATTTTCGACCGTGTGCATATCGCTTTAAGTTTCGGATAAACAAAAGTTAAATCCATTCAACTCATCTGTATAAATTCATTGAAGCGTCCACGAAACCTATTAGAATGACGACGGAAAAATGAAAGTCTAGATAGAGAACCCGTTCAATTAGCTATACGAAAATATTGAATTATTACTATCTACTTATTTGATAACATGCTTTGTTAGACATATTAAACGCAATCACCCATTAAAGCAATACGTGAAATAACAATGCCCATATCTAAACACAAAAAGAAATAATACGACAAACTCATTGTTGAAATTTTATTTAGAAGAGTGCCTGAGATGCTTAAGGAAATCTCTTAAGCACAAACAAATTGAAAGGCTCGAGATAATAGTAATAAATAGAGTCACAGGAGTGTTTATCTTTTTGTTATTTGTCATTCCATTAAACGTATCGAAATATACAGTTTGCTTCGAAATACTGCGGCCCGGTGTCAAAGGTAAAGAGAACGCTTGTACCCGTGCAAATAAGCCAACTCCTGCCGATTTAACGTCAGCATAATACGAAAAAATTGTAAGCCAATATTTACTTTGAAACTAATCAGAAACGAGGGGTTTTAAATCGGTCCTATGTCAACATATATGTTACTATGGACGAACTGATCGGATACCTGCATTCGATTGCGGTCAGCACATTATTGGCTGAGATCTCGGGAAGGTCACCGCTAGAGTGACTTCATCTATAATAACAATCAAATAATTTTGCAATGATCGATACAGAAATCGTTTTATAATATCAATGTGTAATTTATGGTATATAAACACAGGTAATAAAACTTTGAATCAAAAGCTTTAAAAAACACGCTAAAGCTCTAATTATTTTGTTTTGTATATTAGGTGAAAAATCTCTTATATTCATACCTTTTATTAAAAAAGCGGTAAACATCATTCGTTTTAATATCATATTTATTATTGCAAATATGGTACAATTGGATAACAGTTTTCATAATTCAACTATATTCAGTCTCAATCGAAACATGCAAATAAATAAATTATTTTAGATATCAAAAATCACAATGTAAAAGGTGTTTGACACCGAAATATAAAGCATAGGCACATTTTATACTCTTTTATAGCCTAAAATCAATCTTTGTTTGAGGTTAAGATAATACTATAATGTTTATTATATTTTAACTCACATTCCACACTTATCTTTCAAAATACGCCATTTTATTTTTTGCATAAAAAATGTTAGAATAATAGTGAAGAAAACGTCGTAGTGAAAAAAACACTATCATCGGTCCTGTTGTAAATTTTAGCTGTTGGTTTTAATAAAGTAATTTTTTAAAAGATTGATCTAAAAGAGACCTGAAATAGACTAAATTATTGCGAGAGCAGTTTATATTTCGAAAGCAATCTGGACTTGGACACTCACATCCGTATCAATACACGACTTGAAAACAGCAAAAAATGTCTACTTTGAGGCCATTTAATTCAAAACAAAAATCGATTTCATTAGAACTCTACGTGTTTCAAATATTAAAAACCTCAATAATGACATGGCCAAAAATACGAGAAATGATATTGACCAATTATTTTTTTAAACCGGAAACGAAACCTCTTCTAAATAAATCAAAATTGTACTTAATAGTCGGTCGATTGAGGACGTCGCAAAAGGACCGACAAATTCTGCTATTCATTATACACAAGCGAGATGACGAGGCGGAACCGTTTCTGAACTAATCATGTCAATTACTAGTGTATAGGAAGACTAATATTATTTTAATTCACGTTCTTAAGCTTATTAAATACGCAACTTCATTATCTACTTAAACGACTTTTGGATTTATCTACGTTTCTCCAACTTATGGTCATATGATAATTTATGTTTTTCAACGTTCTTATGTTATGCCATTTATGCACTATTTTTTAATAAGTCACGACTTAGAAGAAACTCTACTACGCTTTTTCGTTAATTTCACATCCTATGAAGGTATTGTTAATCTTATTCTATTATGGTTATCACTTATAGATAATATAATTTCATTTCCAACAAGAACCGAGCAAAATTTCAATAATCAATTCGAACCTATGACCACTTTAATATAAAATTCCAAACTATAACCGATTATTGCCTCTCTAAACGATGTTGACAATTTTATTACTTTACGATTTGAATTTTTAAAACAATTTTGTAATAAAAACATTCCGAATATTTTAATCTCGGACCAAGTTCTAACGACAAGAACTTTCAAATCATCGATTCGTCGAGTTTAGTATATTCGTAAAATGCTAATGCGACTTGTTCCGGTTTGTTTTCGCTAAATTTATAGCCCCGGGCCGGTCCGCTCTGACATCGACATCGTCTTAATATATTATCATTAATTAGCACATGACAAAAATCATTTAATATCGAAGTAGACAGCGAGATGACAAGTCACAGAGACATAACTCGCCTCACGCCTCAACAGTCATTCTAACATGCTAATGGACGTCACTTCGCTATCTTTAAGAACTTATCATCGAGACTTCGTAGCGATGATATGCGCATTTGACTAAAACGGATATTCGAAATTGGTACAATAAAACGCTTAGGTTCGATCGGTTTATCTCGACCACTTCCTACAGTCGCGTCAATAACCAAAACAAACAACTACGACAAGCACAAAGGAGAGGCAAATAAGTCCAAAAAGTGCTAATATAAAAAAGTGTGCCCGTTTTTATAACGCCACGAGTAAGTGTGAGGTCGGAGCGAGGAATGTTGGCGCCTGTCTGAGTACGTATACCTGTCCCTTTATCAATGGACCGTGGACAATAAGGTGGGAAAAAAAATAACGAGAAAAAATATCAAAAAAGCGCTTCATCAAACCAACGGGTCAGGCAAGGGTTGTCGCCTAGACACCATCCTCTCTTATCATACCTAAATTACCTAAAGGGTATTGCGATAATTAAATGACGATACCACATATTTATTATATACCTAGTTTGATAAACTTGTCTTTGAATTCCTAAAACTGCTAAAGCCATGTTATAAAGATTCTATAAATATTATTGTTCAAAATTAATTTTTAGAACTATTTCGTATTTTCTATATCAATATTGTAGAACTAGAATCGATGTGTTAGTGCCAGGCTGCATGTGTATGGCTATATGTGGCTGTGGTCCGTAAGGCAGGGTATAGGCTATAAGTTTCCGACATTGTCACGTGTAGGCTCGCCACCCCGGCGTCGGGCGACGTAAATATCCCGAGTAAAGCCCAACACAACTCAAGATGAACACGACAAAACTGATAAGGCCGCCGCGCCTCGCCCGAGACATCCCAATTTAGTGCCGGCCCGAAGATAACGCTATTATACAGCTTTTAACTATACTGGCGATACGCTAAATGTGTTTAAAATCACCTTATTGTGGCGTTGTTACGATAAAAAGAACGCCTCGGCGGGATTAACCTTCGCTCGATTATTTTTTTAATTGAAAATTTTGAAACAGGCTTCGATCGTCTTGCGCGAGCGATGTGTGGGCGGCTAATGAGTTACTAGATAAAAGTCAATCATGTATGTAGTGCTTAAAGTGCGGAATAATAATTTTATTGCAACACACGTTTTACAAATTGGACAAAGACACTTAGAGAAGGCCATTGACGCAATTTTATGTACCCACTAATCTTCTCTTTTTATATTTATACATTGCTATTATTTGGCAAACGGATTTTTCCTTTGATGTAATATTTCGTAATACTATTTTAAACATTTTATGTGAACAAACACATGCTTGGTATTAACATGATTACAGGTTTATTTCACATAATTTTCAAGTTAAAACTAGATACAATTTTGCTGACATAACACTACTATACAATTATTCCCACTATGTGATACTTTAGGTTTTAGTAGTCTTTTTAAAAAGATCGGTACTAGGTATCATCAAACACACACACATCAAATCATTTTACAGTCTCTTGGAATATCAATATGGCAAAAGAAATCGCAAAAACGGTGACAGGTGCGGCGAGTGACCCCGTGCTTGACTTACGCGTGTACCAATCAAGGTAAATACGGTCTTATCTTCTCTATTACAGCCGAATAAAATGTTATGTCTCGTATACACGCACAAGTTCTTTCACCGTAATTTATGGTTACAATAAACATTATGATCAGCGGAACTCGTCAATTATTAACACTTCTCGACGTTAACACTTAACACGCTTCCATTTATCTCGGAATTTTATTGGAATAGCGATTCATTGAGGAGTGTGAAAGCTGCCTTCACTTACGACCATTCATGCGGACATAATGCCCTGACCACGCACACTACATACTACACTTTTATACAATTTGATATCTGCATTATATTTTACATTAATATTTTAATTTAGCCACGTGACAAAAATGTTGTCAGATACCCACATAAGTATAAAAAACAATTAAAAGTTGTAATTCATAATTTTATTTTATACCATTCGTTTATACGAAGGCACAATACATCCCTTTTGACTAATTTACTAAACGAGAGGTTAAAGAAATATTTGTGAATAAAGTGCAGAATAGGTAGATAAAATAAAATTGTCTAAAATAAATATCTTTAGATTTTTCTGGTTAAATATGTGTTCGTTTGGTCAATTTAATTTTTATGAAACCTTCCAACATTGGAATATCGAAACCAAAAAGGTAGAGCGCCAGACACACACAGAGAGGTAATCAGCGCGTGAGAGCAGCGAGCCTCGAATTTCCGTTTAACTAATTGAGCGAAAACGACACAACACCATTGAGCGTCGAACTAATGAATGGGCCTCGAAAAAGTCAATTTGTCGTTTTTTTTCAACACTTCAATTTGTGCCGTAAACCCAAAAAAAAGTTTGGACCGAAACCACAATCGAATTAGTGTCCCTTGTTCCAGAGATTACAGGACTGTCCGGCTCTTATCTCGGTCGTTCGTTATTTTATTGGCTTGTAGAGAGTAAGTCGATAAACACGACGCATAATGGCCCGTAATGAATCGTCCTCTCTAGCGGTTTGACTAATCATAAAGGTTTTATGGCTGTCTTTTCTCTATGTATTATAATTCTCTATTGTTTTTTCTAACTATATGTCGATTTTTGGCAAGAAATTAATCAACATTTAAAATGTGCTTGTGTCGTTAACTTATTAGAACTCATCGCATGTAGATACTTAAATTTAAAAAAATCATTACATTTTATTTTTTTTGTTACAGTATTACTTTGTACTTCTGTGTCAATTAGCTATCTATGCTAATATAATAAAGCGTAAACACACGCTTCTCTTGTTGCCTAAGATGTCAGCAATTACAGCGTATTTTTGAATAATTCTTTTTTTTAATAAAAAGTCCTACATTTACGTCACGCTTTAGGTTATATATAATATTTCCCGCTATTAAAAGTTTAAACTTAGGGGGTAAATATTTTTGATGAAAACCCTAATGTGGGAGAGAGACCATAAGTTGCTGCCAACATCAAGGAAGCAAGATTGCCATAGTAAGGTAATTGGTATTTTGACATTTGCAATTGATAATTTGACAAATGACAATAAAATAAAGTTTTTATAATTTCATGCGGATGAAGCCGCAAGGAAACAGCTAGTTATTAATATTTCAAGCAATATTTGTTAAATTGACTTTATCAATGTTTGTCTATTGTAATGGTAGGTTTCCGTGTGAATTAAAATTGCCATACGTTTTCATTTGAAGCCGATATGGGCAAATGCACAACAATTACAGCAATGTTTATACATTGAATTGCAATGTAGATAATAATTTTAGTCCGCAGTGTCTATTTCATTGCATGTAACAAATAAAATATACAATGTTTAACATACACTGTACATAAAGAAGAGTACGAGTATCCAAGAATAATATGAACTTAACAAAAATAGGATCAAGCCTTAAAGAAATTATATATTTTAACTTCACTTAACATCTACGGCCAAATATTGAAACGAATCTTTAAAGCGTCGTAAGCGCCGCTTACAATTTGACACATGTCAAATTTAATGAAATTTGCAATTCAAATGTGGGTATCGTGTAAGATGTTACATATTTAAGTGTCGTTTTAGTATTCAGCCGTAATTGGTCTAACACTAGTTTCTCTAAATCCGGTCTCTATTAATTATGTAACCATATATGTTAACACATCCACTGAAAGTAATTATTATTACATATAAATGATTATGTAAATGATAAAAATCAGATTTCTCAAAAACGTATTCAGACACGCTCTAGAAAGTTGTTATTGTTACAAATTACTTCAAACTAACCGCCAACCGTTAAGATGAAAGTTAATTCTCGAACATTGACTATTAAATATAATATAGACTTAGTACTAGAGATAACATAAATAAGATAAAATGACGACATTGTAAAGAAAAAATCAGCTAACCACAACAAAAGTTCAACTTTTGAGGTGTTGTAATTTTAAGAACTAAAATTGCAAATAACGCTTATTACAATCAAATTCTATAAATGGTCTATAAGGGACACCCTTAGTGCCTATTTAGTATCTGGACCCTACACGGAGATATTTAAGTAATCAGTCACCAGTGCGACAGTGTTTCTATTAGTCCAGCACTCTGTAAAATCTCAAAAGAGCGCAAATAACTTCGGTGTTCGTCAACAATGGAGGACACACTAACAGCCTTCCCATCCACTGTCCTGCTATAACGAGCCCTATTAATATTATATTAATGAACAAACGATAGAAGCCGCGTAAAAGCGCCATTCATAAAGCAAATTAAAATCGAATTAAAACGTCTGAAATGTCAAATTTCGAGGACACAAGGCCCATTATTAGTAGTACTGTTAGAGTCCTCTGTTACACCAAACACTAATAAAATATTTATTATTTAAATTAATTTTACGAATTTTAAATGCTACTTTACTAATAAGTGGTTCATTTTGGCATTTATCACTTATTAAGTAATTTTAGTGGACAAAACGCCAAGAACCAGAGAAATGAAGTGATCCGCAATTGATTACTCATTACTGGTGGTAGTTTGTTTTTTAGAATGAACAGCGTAGCATTAAGTATTTTTTTACAAACGGTCTTGTACAGAATACAGATATAGAAAAGGAATTACTTTAGAGGGGTATTATTTAAATGTCTGAGTAGCACCAGTGGTTGCGAAAATAAGGAGTAAAAGGTTAGCGTGGTATGGGCATGGTATGAGAAGGGATGAATCGCATGTAACAAGAAGGACGTTAGTTATGAATGTGGAGGGATACACCGGTAGAGGTAGACCTAGAAAGAGATGGATGGATTGCGTGAAAGGTGACATGATCAAGAAGGGAGTGATGATGACGGATGACAGAGTTATTTGGAGGACGAAAACCCAGTGCGCCGACCCTAGGGGAGTAGGATAAGGAGGAGGAGATGATGATGATGACTGAGAAAACTTGACAAATTTATAATCGTCACTTACCAGTAGTACTTTAGTATGTTTTCAAATTAATTAATGTATCTGTGCTTACAATATTTCACATTAGGTTATGATATACGTGTTAAATAATAAATCAAAGGAAATCAAAAAGCTAAATTTCGTTAAATTAAAAAATAGCATTACACAACGGTGTAAGAGATGGCCGGCGGTGTAACATCCCACTGTTGTGAAATAGATGCCGCTCGTTTTGCCACTAATGACTTCCTGTGTTTTTTTCTATACGCCAATTATTTCCCATGGGTGAGCAGGGCAAAGACAACGCGCACCTTTGTGCCGCCTCCAGCTAAATTAAATTGTTTAAGTACAGATCGTGCAATAATCGTTTCGTTTTCAAAATAATTGAATACTTACAATGCCTTACGGGTTTTGTTATTGACTATTATTTAAATAATACATCATTAGATGTTCGATATGTAATTCACAGTAGTTATTTAAGTTATAAAACTTATGACTAAATATTAGTATCGATTAACTTACGTAATTGAAATAAAAAATCATTCGTCAAGGGCATTTATTAACATAACTAGATTATTGTATGTTCATGTGACAAAATGCTGACCTAATTATTATATTTTACTAGCTGTTGCTTGCGTCTTGGTCCGCGCGAAAATAAAATTTGTAATAAATATTACCTACATATGAAACTGTGTTACCTATGTTACTACGTTACTGATAACGTAGCTATTTATTGGTGAATCAATCGCCCCGGTAGTTTTTAAGTTATTTCAATACAAACAAAAATACAAATCTTTCCTCTTTGTAATATTAGTATAGAAAATATTTTATAGTTGTCAAAGAAAAATGGTTGGGTTTTAATCTCGAATGTTTGTGAGCTCGATGTTCTTTTGTAGTGCAATCATTATGTTCAAGTTTTTACACAAATTCTAAGTTCTCAGTATTACCGGAAGACTGTAATGGTAGAACGGATGTGACCGATAAGCTTCTCGGAAGTCGATAGCTTGTGCTTAGTGCAAAAAGTTCGAGTTATTTTACACTTATATCTTGGTCACAAATAATGTAAATTAATAAAGTTAGGTTGGCAACTTTTTAATTACTATAATAAACCAATAAGAGGTAGTTGAATTTATTGTAAATCCATAAATTATTTTGTTAACACACACTTTAAAATTTTGTTTTACATTACTAGATTAATATTTATTTTTTTAGTTTAAAAAGCAAAGAACTAAATAAATTTAGGGTCAGTTTAAAGCCGTTATAGAGATATAAAGTGATACATCATGTTGCGGCCTAGTACTTAAATGAGGCGCATTATTTATTTCAAGTTCATTGAATAAATTATAATATAATCGATTGCCATCACACGAACAAATGGTAGGAACGTGTTGACGCCTACGCTGTCAGCCGGCCGCGCCGCCGCCGGCGCTACAAACATCTTAAATATTAGCTAACACTTTTGATTTGCTCATACCAAAGTATTTGGAAAATAATGTTAAGAAACATGGCAATTAGTAAAATAGAGGTACAATACTCGTGTTAAACACGAAAAATAATCATACCTATTTGGTTTCTGGGATAGAAATGTAGATGGCGTTACGATTCATCAATATTCAGCTGCCGTCGTGTTTCTATTGTAACGATTGAAACTTCAGTCTCTAACAGCTCTCGTTTCAATGCTCTTTAGATACTTTAATAACAAGGTTTATTTAATTTACATTCTAAGTTCTAGAGTATAAGAGAGTTTGAAAAAATATTTGCAATAAAAAGATATTGAGTACCCTAGCACTAATACTACCATCAGTATAGACGTTAGAGTAGAGCGACCGCCCAGGGCGCATTACATAAAGGGACAACATACTCCGTTTATTACTTTTTGACCGACTTCCCAAAAGAAGGAGGTACTCAAGTCGTCTGTAT
>LD688947.1:1120915-1132314 GCA_003118335.3 Papilio memnon
CCCACTTCACGCCTGTCTTCTGTGTGGTCGTGGTATTGCACCGGGCGAGCCGACCCATTTGTGCTAAGATGTCAAAGCGGGCTCTACCACTGTTAATATTGTATGATAATCGATGTAACTGTAAGTACCAATGCTGCTAAAATAATAGTTCCTTATTGTAATTCAATGACAAAAAAAATAGATCAATAAAGGTGATATTCGATTTCTTTTATTTACTCACTATCGGCGTAAGTAAGGCGTAAAAGTTAAATAAAAAGCACATTAACGAACGCACATTTAATGTAAATGAAGTTACGCATATAGATATAGAGAAGGATGAATTGCAATACACGATAAAATACTGTATCGTTACATTACACGAGAAAATAGTCCATTTACTTTATCTGCGGCGACTTTAAATAATGATAGCCATAGGTAATCAGTCCGAGTGATCGAGGAGGCCTCAAGTTAAATTGATACTGATACAAATTGCGACCTCCTCGCTCGACCTTAAATAACAATTTACATAGCCATTATGTACTGACCAGGTATCGATCACTTGACGCGTTGCTTAATGTACATAAGCTATGTGCTCTTCATACATACATAATGTCTATACATATCGATACAAAATATGCTAATCTATTAAGGGAAAAACCGCTGTTTTAATGCTTAATAATAAACATATGTTAAACAATTGGTTATATAAAATAGTAACATAAAATATATTTGTTCGGAAGTTTATGTTCGCGTGAAACAGTTGGCATAACTAGAAAAATCGATTCTAGAAAATCTATCGGCAATTATCCAGCATTGTTTGACGATAACATCGATTATAACTACATTTTGTCGGTGGTCCGACCTGCAATTATAGAGCGTTATTAATTTTAAAGCATTCGATCGGCGAATAACCACACGTTCCGGTCTCGAATCGATGTTTAATAACAACATCGATGTTTTCCAGCTCGAAACGACTTAAGCGTCTTTCAAAAGCTTAACATCTGAAAAATAGAGGAGAGTAGAAGAGCGATCGAGTGGAGCCGATGTTGTATAATTAGCTTATCGTCTGTAGATCGGCTAACGGGCAGCGTCGTGCGCGCGCGCATTGGCCTCCCGCGCACCAATGGCCGCGCGCCGCGCAACGACCGACCGACGTTGTACCATCGATTCTTTTTGGTTATTACAATAATTCCGACACGATTGCGTCTAATTGCGCCGGTTTCCGACGATCGTGGATACGAACCGACGTCGATATATCTATCTAAGTGCACGAAGCTGCGAATTAAATTATGATACTTTATCGTTATTGAGAAATAACTCCTCGTTGAAGGAATTATAATCGTGCCAATAATTCTAATGCAAGTTGTTATACGTGATTTTGTCGGACGTGTTTGCTGGATCTTTTGCGTTTTATTATAATGCATAGATTGTACTTACACGATAGATACTCTATAGAATACAGATGAGTCTGTAACTGCGCGGGAAGCTTCGAGATTGCAGCGCGCCAAAGGAGCTAAGTGTCAATCTTCTCAATATGTATGAGGGTGGTTTGAGCTAAGTTATAACTACGGGAACTTATAACTTTACAACTTTCTAACTGTAGTAAGCGCTCCTTTACATATTTAACTACTTAAGCTACACGGTTACTTTATCTACGCTGCACGCTCAACACTTCGAAGGCTTCATATTTAACGACAAACCGCAAAATCTCAAAGTTCCATAAAATTAGGTTGAAACTCAAAGCGAAGCGAAGCGGCCTCTTCGTTTTCTTAATCTGCTTATGGCTTCCATAAAAAAGTACGAGTCTACCTAAAGTGTAACAATGGCTCTTAATATCAACGTCAATTTAGCAACGGAAGCCCAAAAACTATCTTCAAAAGTTGTAGTAATGTTTTTACCGGCGTTTTGTAGCCTCGCTAGATGGAATGGAACCGTCGTACATAATCAAACCACATGCGGGGCAGTAATTGCCTCCACATTCAAAGCCCCGCTCGCATCACGGCGTATAATGACAAAAATAGTCCAAAAAATGCCTCCGCATATGAGATATTTTTTTCCGTCGAGTTCGCGCGCTCGCATGGAGCTAAATTACGAAATAAAAGATTAACTTAAAAGATCAATAAACTTAATAAATGATCTCAATAATTGTTGTATTACGAGCACAATGGAGCGGCGGCGTGAGACGTCATTAACGCGCGAACATCATTAATTTTATTCGCGGCTTTCTGACGTCAAGGCAATGGCGTCTGTCAGATTTGAAAAGGCGCGCTGCCGCCACCTGTTGGTAGCGCAGGGAATTAGATGCGAACCCCGCAGCGAGCCACTTGATACTGCCACCGGAATGACTCGCACCTCGCAAAACGCACCAAAATGTTATTGTATACTATTATACATACGTCCCTTTATCAACTTGTGCAATATTAAACAGCTGTTGTCATTAAATTAAGTATTCAATGAATTTTTCCAATTAAAAATAGTTAAACATAGGCCGTGGAGTAGATATTAATAGCCGTAATATAAGCCAATTTTAAAACAAAATATGCATACTTTCTAGTTCCGAAATCCAAATCTACATCTAGCTACAAAAAAAAATCTCGTTAATAGAATTGTGTACTTAGCTAAGTTAACTTAATAGTAACACCATTTCCGGCGGAATCGATTAATATATCTACATGTACATTTTATTAATGTGATTGTAAAGTGGTATAGGACGTCAAGTCATTCTTTAGTCAGTCTTTATCAACAATCACTTCGATGCATTGACTCCACAATGGTCCGACAATAACATTGACGTTTGATATTTTAATCTCTAATAATAAGTAGATGCATATTCGTAAAATGCACCATTAATTAGTGACTCTATCATTGAATAAAAAAGACAAAACACTGCAGAAATCGTTTTAATATTGAAACAAAAGATGTTCGTCGAATTCGATCTTCATTTGGCAATGTTTCTTTTGTTTCACTTATTAATTTTTCAGAATCAAGTTCCATTTTGAGTCTGTCCCAACAAAAGCTCCATCATTTTCGAACCGTCAAAGTGGAACGTATCCCAAAAAAGAGCTGCCAAAAAACTGGAGCCGCCTCAACATATTAGATTTCTTTTTGGTAGCTAATTGCGTTTTATCAAATTAAAGCAATTCCGCCGGCGGCGAGCGGCGAGCGGCGAGCGTCCGCGATGATTGATAATGTTTGACAAGGAACCGTTCCCACTAGTTTTACAGAATAAACTGTTTTGATTCACACTAACATTTGCCCATTTGTCTCAAGAATGTTCCCGCGCTTTTAGACCAAACAAAAGCTTTATGATAACCTTAGACAGATAGATTAGATATGTTTACGTTTATAAGACTATTTTATTTTTAACTAGCTGTTGCTCGCGACTTCCCCCGCGTGAAATTAAAAAATATAACCTATGTTACTCACTGATAACGTAGCTTTTTAATGGTGAATTTTTTAAATCGGCCCAGTAGTTTTTGAGTTATTTCAATATATACAAACATACAAAAATACAAATCTTTCCTCTTTATAATATTAGTTTTTAATACATTGCAGTTCCTAAATCTCCAAATTTAGAAGTGTATTCCTAGTTTTGATTACCATCAATATACTCCAAATTATCTAAAAAAATTTATGCAGGCTGCTAAAGGCTAAGAGAACTATTACAATTCAAAAGCACAACTAAATAAATGCGTTCAAAATATTAAGCTTCACCTGGCCAGTAGCGCTTCGTAGCCGCGGGCTTTTCGACAAGATATTGCTACTGGTTTATTTTAAAATTATACCTAATATATGTTTATACAGGGGAAAAGGCTACTAGTTTGATAGTAACTAACTTTATTTATGAATTCGGATTTTAATAGGTATTAATTATTTGTTTTTAGAAGAGCAGAGTTCAATCGATGTGATGTTGCCGACCGCTACGCGTGAACGTAGATGCGTAGACAACGTTTATAGAATGTAAAAAGTTCACAAGAGAATTTAAAGTAACTGCTTGAGGTTTCAATCGCTTATTTACTATGACATATGTAAATGTCAATAGACAGTATTGCTTTGCACGGCAAATAAATATATATATGATCAACAACCATTTAATACAAGCAATATCTATAGCGGTATAGTGGCTTGATCGTAGTTTTAGGATACACTAGGTTCAAAATGTTTCCTATATCATACATTTAATAGTTCTAATTGATCAAAACCGATTTCGAACGTCATTAATTTTAGCATTGATGTTAAGATCTTGTGTCTATGTGAAGTCCAAGTTTAGGCGCACCGCACACCCGCTGCGCGCGACTAAACTAGTGAAATTTAATAAACAGACAAAGCGCAATACAATCGAGCAGTTCGACGTGGATCGTGTGGCGGAGGAGGGCGCATCATTTCAATCATTAAGAAATCCGGCGGCGGACACAAAGCGGTGATTGATGCGCCCGTTTACGGGGCCCAGTGGCACGGCGCTGGTAAAAAACGAACGCCTAATTAACTCGTTTGGCACCGACCGCTCATTAGAATTATTAATCAAAGCGAGGCGGGGCGATAGCGCGAGTATGATGTATCGAGCTTTGATTACATTAATCTATTCGAGCGGTAATTAAAACCGCACCGGGACGTCCGATATCAACTCGACTGCACGGGAACAAAAGGCGATTACGCTCAGACCAAAGCTGAGCAACTCGCTAATGATTCTCTATAAAATATGGTTTCGCTAATCCAGCAGGTGTCGATAGACAATTGAGGAAATTAAAATGGAATCGTTCGTCTGTTGCTTTTTTGTTGTGCTCGCGCACGGACAAAAGCCTTATAATACACCTGCGTAATGCATACTCAATTTAAAAACGCATGATTTGTGCAATTAATGCTCAAAGGAACACTTTAACAATTAATTTCCTTTTTGAATTTTATTTTCCGACTTTCATGTATGTAATTTTATTTTTCAATATTAATTGTATATCAAATGAACATTAATGTATTATGTATGTATACTATATTACTATATTACAATCGGGATATTATAGCAACAGAAAAACTTGTTATATTTAAGCAATTTATATAAAACTCAGTGACATCTCGATTACCTCTCAAGTAACTTCGCCTCGATTTAAGACCAAAAAAATATTATTCAAACCGAACTTTTCTAACAATTTAAATATAATCGTTATCATGAAAATGGGCACGTAATAAAAATGATCCAGCAGATACAAGATACATGCGAATTGCGATTCCGTTCATATAATAGCAACACTGGTCGGAGCGGCCGGAGCGGCCGGAGCAGGCCATGTACGGCCACCGGCGGTGGGCGTGCTGAGATACGGCCCGCTCTAATCTCCCCCGATACCACACCGCATAAACTACACAGTACCTACGTAATGCCTGATCAATGTCTCATGCCTGCCTTATAAATTCACCTTCGAGGTGACACTAATGCGATGGAATTTACCTCCAGACGAATCGCTATGATTCATTCTATGACATTTAGGTAAACGCTTAAAGTATACACTTCACTATGTAAGCTACATAATTTATTGTTGTATTTATTTTTAGGCAAGATAAAAGTACAAGAAACTGAAATATGTAATTAAACAATCGAATGATATAATAAACGAAAACAACGAATATGACAGAAGAAAAATGTTAGCATCCTCTATGGTCTGTTAAGAAAAATCCCGTACGTTTCTTTTACCTAATCCTTGCCGTTATACTGTAAATGTAAGCCCTTGAGCTATTTCTCCTTATCAATTTGGATGTAAAACGCAACTCCCGGTTAAGTTGTTACAAAGTTGCATTCCTACCAATATTCTAGTACCGTATTCTTGCCATGTAGCGCTCTCTTCATCACCCTATACATTTTTAATGCATCGAAAACTTTCACAAACCTGACCATTAAAACAATCTAACATGATAGTTTTTTTAACTTCAGAGAACATTATAGTACTGTCTAAAGACGTAATCTGATATAAGCAGCAAGGAATAGAAGTACAAATAAAACAATTAAGTCGAACAAACGACAGATGTCGCCACGTCGTAACCAACAACAAAGGATTGGCATTACGGACTGTTAATACAAGAAGCGCGTGCGCAGCCGCGACCGCAACCCCACACGTCACAACACACCTGCAACCCATTTTGTACTTTATCAGGAACGTAATAAAGTATAATTAGCTATTATTGTACTTTGTAAAAGTAACAACAATTTGCGAACTCAACGTAAGAACAAAAGCCACGCGCCCAGTCCTCGGTTACCACACAGGACGTCTCTAAAAACATTTGCGGTCGAACTGTAACACGAAACATGAAACGTCTTGAGATCTAAATGCAAGCATTTTGTTTAACATTAACATTTAAAGGACAAAGAAAATGTAGCAGTGTTTTTTTTTACAAAAACCTTAACACCTAGTTACAAATATTGCAAAAAACCACAATTAACTTACATTGGCAAAAGAAAATAAACAAATCGAAATTATACGAGAACTCGCGTTCACCGTCTGCATGAAAAGGATCTCCGAATTTGATCCAAAGGTTGAAAACCACTGTTTTAAACAATCATAGTACAAATCTGCTAATGATTCAATTAGCGTGGATTGAGTAGCCATCACAAGACTAACCGGCAATTCATTAAGGACAAGGGGACAGGATGCGACAGTTTATTCTGTTTACGACGTGCGCTCCTCGCCAACTCCTACGCATCTAAGAGTATTGAAATAAATATTATGGATGAGACATTTTTTATTAAGTAATAAACATTAATTTGAAATTATAGGTTAACACGACCAAAATGCCATATTTACATTCTGGAATCTATTTGTATTTGAAATTAAATGTTATTTTTGAACCTTTCCTGATTTTAAATAAATAAAATAAAACACTATTTAATGACCAAAAAAAATCACAAAAAATACAAAACATATTAAGGAAATAAAAAAAAATTCTTGGCCAAAAGGAGAAGACTCAGCTGATGCGGTCTCTAGCTTGTCACTGAAGGCCGCGCTGGTTGTCAGCCTCCCCTTAGCCTAATTTTAGATTAATTTGTAAGACTTTGTATTGCAACAGGAATTAATCTTTAAATCTGTTCCCATTGGTGACTCTATTTTCTTTAAATTACTCATTAAAATAATTACTACTCGCTCATTCACCACTTTGATTAATACTGCTATTAAAGCAAATAACTACAAATCACTTGACATGGCTCCAAAAATATCTGTAGTTTCCGCCGGCCGTAGAATTCGGGTCTTATGAAATCCAGCTAGTATTTAAATTGGAATTAGTACTTTTAAAACTTTTCTATCTTTTAAGAACAGTTTCGATTAATTAGATAACAATGCTTTTTTTCACTTTGTCACCCTCAGGATTGACTTTCTTTTATATCCTTCTTAAGTAGAATCCTTCATAAAAGAAAACTTCAACCTTTCAGAACTTTCCTTCATATACTTCCACTTGTTTTAATTGTTTCACAACGTACACAGTTTTTATGTAAAACATTTAAAACCTTTAACTTGGGCGATTTAATGCCCACTTCCTACAGAGAACGTTTTACGTTATTTTATTGAAGTCGTGTGGTATGTGTTTCCGAACGCACTTTGACGACCATAGATAATAAATATATTGAGTGTTTTTTCATATTTTTTCATAATAAATACCTATTTTTTGTTATATTATGTTATATTTACCAAAATACTTTCCAGGGCGCAATAAAAAACCATGCATTTAAGGGTTAAGACTAACGTCTTCTTTCTAAACTTAACAGTTTCGGCCATTACAGCATCACTTCTCCCACCTTCAATTATAACCTTCCCTACCCCTCCCTCACTCTCTTTAGGAGCAGATTGCATGTTCAAGTCCAGCCTTTTATATTCAAATGAAACGAAATTAACATACGCTATTTAGGTAGCACAGCAATCATCAAATAACCTCAAAAGTTACTCGATTTTCTTTTTTGTTTCCTTTTACAAGCGTTAATGTTGAAACTGTTTCATCTCGAATTGTACTTTGTTGTCAACAAAACGATGTAAATGATTAAAAAAACCACTTTTCTCTAAATAAAATTGCCGTGTCCAAGGGTTAAGTGCTCACAATTTGAGTTGTTAATGCTGTTATCCTTTTGATACACCTAATCAAGTCATTCAGTTCATTACCGCGGTTCGTGTAGCGTGACTCGGCCACTGGATATCTCAAAATGGCTCATATTCTACGGCTATCAATTTTAGGTAAAATAAATCTGACATTCAACATATACTCGTACAATTAATCATTGACATTTCTAAACTTAAGAATTTATTTCCGTAGTACTGGTTGCATGTTCTGTTAGCATTCATATAAAAAAGCACAGTATTTTTTATGTTTTTTTATTCCAGCCATTGTATATCTATACATAGTCGCAGCTAAATCCAACGACAAGCAGCCGAACTGCCAAGAGTTCTCCAAAAACGTTACGTTTAAAGATTCTCAGGCGATCGGTATCTGGCACTTGCTGCATTTTAAAACTGAGAAAACCAAAGGTTCTGGCGAATCACACTGCGTCGAGTTTACAAATGTCGGAGAACAGGTAATTTTTATTATTTTTTTTAGACTCATATATGAAATATAGGAGTCTATTTCAAGGCAAATTAATTGATATGCAATAATTTATTAAAATGTTTTTAATTTCTACGCATGGAGTACTGGTATGATTATTAATATGCTTAAAAACAATTAAAAAAACAATGTTTAAGGAAAACAAAGACCTTCAAGAACGCATTGGACAGTACGTAGAGAATATGAATTGGGATAAACTGCTAATAAAGATGCAGATTCCTTGCTCCAGTGTAAAATCCAACAAAACCAGAGATTATTATTTGGAGAAACTCGAAGGCGACGGCTCATATAGAACACTACAAATGCCTTCCCCCACAGGTACGTACTTACTTCGTTTCATTTTAAAATAAATAAAATGTTATTGTTAATTGCAGTAATTAGTTGAAAAAGTGTATGCTCTTTTTACCGCAATTTTAAAACTTTCAAATTTATTAAATTCTTATGTATTAAGTTTGACTTTCATAAATATGAAAGAAATTTTTACAACACACATTCCGATCATGATCAATTTTTATGGACAATTAACACACTTTTTCTACGATATGACTCATTAATTAATAAAAAAGCATTATTCAAAATACACATAAAAATTAAAAGCAATAATACAAGTAAAACAATCAATAAAAAAATATTTATTTAAAAAATAACGGTTATATAAAACGTCTTGATTATTGCAGATTTCTAAAATGCATTCTACATAACTCATAAAACAATCAGACGCAATAATAACGTTTTTAACATGACAACGGTTGTATTTTCTATTTTTCAGCAAATTAGATAAATCGAATGCATTGTTTAAACTCAATGGAGCGATCATTGTGAGGTTATTACAAAAACGGTGTTCATTGATTAATCTCCAACATATAACGTTACTTCTAGAGATGGACGACGGCACTTAGTACGATACTGCTTTACCCACATTATGTACATAAAAATTATTCACCTAATAAATCAAACAGATACCGCGCCCTGGTTTCACAACGAACTCACGATGATATCGGTCCATTAAATTGTGAAACGGTTATTTTGAAATCTCAAACTTTTCATTTGTTTCCACGTTGTATTGTCCAAATAGTAAGTCCGCCCCATTAACAATATTGCCTGTAAAGTGAACAAGATTTCTCTTAATTAAATTTAGTTATTTTTTAAACATGAGCTTAATTATTTTGTATCTTATTCTTGTATTTCTCATAAGTAGCTTCAGTAAGAACAATTCCAAGGCGAAATTTCTTCGGCGCCCTCTTTTCTCACTCTAACTAGGGAAGGGGGGCTAACAGTACTGAGAGTAATTCCCAGATCCGTGGGCGCCCCTATCTGTCAGGAGCCCTGGGCGGATGCTCAATCACGCTCTACCCAAAGAGGGTATTGCGTTGAAGAATAAATATGAAATTAATGTAATGTTTACAATTTTTCAGCAAAACTCGACCTAGCGCAGTTCCACCGCTACCCAATGCGGCTTAAGCTGGTGGAGGGTCAGTACCTGGCGATGATGGACTGTCACGAGAAGTTCGTGTTCCTGCTGGGCAAGCAGCCACCCACAGCTGACCTCGATGATCGCATCAAGAAGATGATCGACGCCTACTGGCCTGACGAACTTTAAACTGCGAATGTTGTTAAAATTGGCGAATATTTGTATCAGCTAAATAAATGTTATCACCACGTGATCGGATGTACCTCCAACTGTACGCTATCGATTCACAATTTTTTAATCAATTATTATTTTTTGAATCGCCTGAACCACATTATATTCGAAATTAATAAAATTTCTCAAAGAATTTCAACATAACTTCTGTTTTTAAATTAATCTGGTCGCAAAATACCAAAATTTATGAACGCAATTATAGTCTACAAAGTCAAATGACGTAAATGGTCAATTATAGTGTAATTATATTTTTAGTGGTCTACCGCCCGCGGACGAGGCGCGGGCGAGGGTGCCGAAAGGGGAGCGAGTGTACGATGCCATTCTGAGGCCGATGATATCGTACTAAACATTTTGTATAGCATTGTTATGACGGTTTTAGCTACAGAAAAATATGACAAAATACATACGAAATCATTATTAGGTAAAATTCCACTCAAGGCTTAGAATAACATTTTTAATAACCCGTCTAATATTATTTTATTTTGCAGTGAGTTTTTAAAGAACTAAGAATAATAATAAAGTTATTTTTAACAGGTGATTCTGTAACGTTTTTACTTAAATTATTAATGTAGATATTTTGTTTTGTTTCCCCAAAAACGTCATTAGAAAAAGGAATATCACACAATTAGTATTTTGAATGTAATCTAGTTAAAACGTGTACATAAACTTCACATAATAATTATGTAATCAATAAATGTGAAACCATCTCTTTATTTGATATAATAACAAACATTAAAACGATTAAACTACATTACCAGCAAACTTACAAAGTAAAAATAAATACAAAATAATAGCAAAGCTAACTGCACCATTACTTACTTTCCACCCCGCGAACAGCGCGCCACACAAAATGTAACCCCTACAAATACGCCAAAGCACCACTCAAATTAAGTGCGGCGCGATCAACAGTCATTTTCGGTTACAATTAACCACACATTTGAGTGAAAAGTCAACCACCCACTCCAATTGATTTATTGTGTCCTACGAGTTCCGCTATTGTACTGCGGAACTTTTATTGTCTTTTACACGAAGCTACAAATATCTAGATGTGTCTTGTTATTATATAATACCTTAATAATTCATGCATTTTTTATAAAATTGATATCTTACACGTTTAGTTAGTATGTTGTAATTGTCATAATCTATACTAATATAATAAAGCGTAAACACACACTTCTTTGTTGCCTAAGATATCAGCAATCACAGC
>LD688947.1:1132375-1144258 GCA_003118335.3 Papilio memnon
TGACATTTGACAAATGTAAACAATAAAATAAAGTTTTTATAATTTCACGCGGATGAAGCCGCACAGGAACAAGCTAGTTTACTATATTTCTAATGTACCACTACTTATTAATTTTTATTTACATTAATGCTAACTTGAGTGACGCTGTGACCCGAAGTGAGGTTTTTCCTAAATTATCTTGTTGAAAGTAATCGAACACAGTTAATTTTTTTTAATGTTCGCTTTTAGTAAGTTTGTACATCGTTGTGTGCGCGGGGCGGGGGTGCAGCGAGGAGGCGGCGAGGGTGCAGCGCTGTTCATTTGTCTAAATGCAGAAAGTAGCGTTTTGAAGGGCACTCGGGCGCTGGGAAAGTGTTGCTCTTTAGCCAAAGTTAAAACACTCGTACCGCATTCGAGTTCGAGTACCCCTGACTCTTCAAGCCTGTTTCGCTAACCGACGCGCTCTTTGTTTAATTTCTATAATTGTCGATTTCATCATTCCCGAGTACATAATGCTCCACTTACCGTTATTATCGACTACAATAATAATCATTCGATCGCCTTATATACTTTTATGTCGGTCGAATAAATATAAACGTAAAACATTTTCGTTCCTACAATGTAATCACTTTGTAAGTTTTAAAATTACACTTCGGTGTAATTACGGCATGAACTGGACGCAATTACACCGAAGTCACGTCGGAATCATTATTAAAAGTTCAAACAGTAATAACCGATGGATTAAAGTCGATAGGAATCTGTGAGCGGCCGTAATGTGAGTAAGAGCGTAATTTTCGGCTGTTGGGTGACGATATCGATGGAAAAGTTTTTCAATTATGCTCACTTGAATCGAAATAATGAACGCGACTTTGAATAATAACTATAATTATGAAACGATGCTATTTTCTAACATAGTTACTTATTTACAACTCAAAGGTTTCCTAGTACAATTATTTCGTGCAGCAAATATTATAAACAAGCTACAAATGTAGCCTGCAGTTATTTTAATCATGTGCAAACATAGTAGTGGTCACATTAGGTCCTCTTTCTTTACAATTATGATTTGTACTTTAAAGTGATGAAATAAAATTAAGAATTTCACCTTACCGTAACAGACGACACTCCAGTTAAAAAAATAAAGATGCCTTTATTAGAAGTTTTGAATTTTAGCTCATTATTATTTTATGCATAGATTATCATTTTCCCGCGACTCCGTCCGCTTGGATTTTTTTTTTAAATAAGTAGCCTATTAGTTCTTTCAGAATATATTCTACATCTATGTCAAATTTCATCGAGATCCGTTCAGCAGTTTAGGCTACAAACTCTAACAAGCATCATCCATCTAAACGCATTTATGACATTAATATGATTAAAGAAGCTTCTTACATAAACAGTGGAGTGACAGGTAGTTCAAACGTGCCATATGTGACGTGATTGAAGTGGTGCGTGCCGCGGTCACACCTGTAATTATTACGACAGTAGACCGCCATGTTAATCGCTGGGAAAATTCAGGGCGCGTAATGAGCTGGGGTGGCATTCGCCGTGTGGGAACTCGCCTATTGCCAATTGAATTAGGCAAATGCCACTAATATCTACTTATTGACTTTCGCCACGTGTAGAACACGTATTGTATTTAATTATATACGAAAAGAATTTCCATACGTTTTTTTTTTATTTTCTTTAATAATACGTTACACGCGGTAAAGTCGATTTTCTTTAGGTACTTTGTCAATTTTTGGAGCTTTAATAACAACTTCATTTGTAGCTTTCGCATTTTTGTATGTTCGATATTTCGTTATGTTATTACGTTACAAAATCCAGAAATAGTTCCTATCTTATTGTTCACCTATAAATCGAAACCAAATCCATAACCTCTATTAAAACACATGCATAATTTAATTTCAAAGTAACTTCTTACCCTACATGTTTTGTTCTACGTTAAATGACTAATAGCGATCGCTTCCAGTGCTATTTTGTTCAATTACTCCACTTACGTACAGCGCACGGCGCAGTGTTTAGCGCTCCACAATGCACAATCAAGGCATTTGCATAGCTAATCGCTACATATAAACGTGAATCGCGATAACAACTATACCTTGCAGTGATTTACCTTCGTGACCGTCGTTATTAACTCTATAAGTATCAAAATGAGTTAATGAAAGCATTTAAAACTGATTTAATTAGAAATTAAGTAGAAATATTTTACTTTTCTAATTTCAAGTCGCATCCCTATTTTTATTGCTTGAGGTAAGCTCATCATATCCGCCATGTTCGTATTTCTTAAACCTAGTGTACTTATTTTAGCATAAGACTTTTGCCAGAAACCGCCACTACTCTACATTGTTGCGTCTCTTATTTTCTTCTAAAATATTAAAATATAAAATTGTATTTGATACTATCTGACACGTTAACGAAAATAACCTAAGATACAATAAGGAAAACAATCTCTGATCAACAAAGCACAACAGTCGTAATGTCCCCAATTTCGTTTCAGTAATACGAATCAAACAATCAGTGGAGTAACAAACCGCGACTAAGTGCCGCCGAATATTTCCGTCGTACGGAGCGTACGCATCTCAGCTACCATTACTAACATTACGGCTTAGATGCGATAGAATTACCGGCCACTGAATAATTTGATAGGGGAAATGATTGATACAACAATCACGAGTAATAAGAAACGTGGCGGTGCGATTAGCCCCCGTGCCGGCAGAGGGCGCCGCGAGCCGACAATTGCTCGCCGACGATTTAATCAAGTCAGTTCCTAATGGCTTTCTCTTCATTAAATTGTAATAATGGCCGATGTTTTTGTCTTCGATGCGCGTTGGGCGTGCCCGTAACACATTGTTGCTTAATATATACCATTATTATATAGTACTAGCTTTCGTCCGCGACTCCGTCCGAGTGGAAATAAAAAAAACAAAAATGAGTAGCCTATGTGTACTTTCAGACTATCCTCTACATTTAAGCCAAATTTCATTGAGATCCGTTAAGCCGTTTAGGCTACAAACTCTAACATCCATCCATCCATCCATCTAAACTTTTGCATTTATAATATTAGTAAAGATTGTTATACTAAATTAGTGTTTTATATCCTTTTTCTAATATTTTGTAGAACGTTTTTGCCGCACAGAAGTTTATCAGCTTTCTTCACTGTTTTTATTTGTAAGATTTAATCAGTATAGTAGATTTGAAAGCAAAACCACCCTCTATAGGTAAAGGTAAATAAAAGAACTTGGATATTATATACACATTTATTACATTGTTTTTACATCAGTACATAAATTAAACGTAACACAGTACATTTTTACATGTATATACACAGGTGGTTTAGTTTAACGCGGGAACAATGAATCAAAGGGAATGTATAGAATTGAGTTTTGTTATTGTCGATAGTTAGTTAAACAATAAAGAAACTTAATTATGACTAGCGACTCGTTAGATGCCTACATTCTTACCGTCTTCTAAGCATATATAAAAAAATAAGTTAAAACCCTTGAGAGTAACAAAACAGGATATAAAAGGCAATTAATATTGCCGAGAAAATCTCAACATTTTTTATGTGATAGAAAAATTCACCCAGACCTATATTATTTTTTATCTAAAGCGTAAACACAGACTTTTTTGTTGCCTAAGATGTCAGCAATAAATATTTTGGATAAAATCCCTAATGTGGGAAAGAGACCATAAGTAGCTGCCAACATCAAGGAAGCAATATTGCCATGGGTTGTCATCATGTCATGTAATTTTGACATTTGCAATTGATTTTTGTTAAATATAGGTAAACAATGAAATAAAGTTTTCATAATTTCACGCGGATGAAGCCGCATGGGAACAGCTAGTTTTACATAATTTATTACATTCCAAAATTAGATAACATTTCGGTATTAATTTCAAGGTCTGTTAATAAAAAAATATATAAAAGTAAAGCGTTAATTATATAAAATAGATTTGTAATGTTACCGTTATCTTACGCTTATTAAAACAAAAAAAAATAGATTGCTTCAACATTCACGCGCTAAACCATACACCGTTATTGGTAAATACATTAATAATAATAATGAAAAACTCGTACAAGAAAGCCAACATTTATTACCTACATTTTCTTCTAATCTTAATTGTGATATAACCGCGTAAAGTATTCTGAAGAGTTTTCTTTTTGTGATTAAAAAAGTGATCAAACATTTAGACCTCATACACACGGGCGTTTTTTTAACGCTTTAAAAACACTCTTGTTGTGTACGTTCGCCCAACGCTCAAAATATACCACTGCGCTTATTACAATGGCTCGCGTATAAACAGGTATACATGGAAATGGATCTGTTCTATTTTAAAGATTTTTAACGCGTGTTATAAAAACGCCCGTATGTATAGGGGCTGAATGAAGTTCATACTGGTAAAGTAAGATTTTGGGAACTATAAAATTTCATTAGATTAATATGCGTAAGTTTTTTCAAAGTAATGTTTTGATTACTATTTATTATAGTTCCTACTAGTCTATTGCCAATCATCACCCTCCAGTTTGGAGATATCATCACCAGCTCACTATACGTCCCCACCGAGGGGCTCGGAGCCTACCCAAGTTAGGGGGGGTTAGGTTTGGAGATATATAGACATGTAAATAATTGATCGGAACATAACTTGATAATTTCAAATCATCAGTAAAATAAGGCAATCAAATTATTAAAATATTTCAATATTGAATCACAATAAATGTATTCATTTAATATAGTGGAATATTATATACCTGGAGAAAAGGTTTTTAATCAATCTGCAGTATAAAATTTTAAATTATTTTTAAAAATTTTCAAAAATCATTTAAAAATTGGGGATATCTTATTTCATTTATTTATACGTCATTTATCTGCTGATTTATATATTATCACTTGGACTTTCATTAACTACATAATTTATTTCGTTTAAACTAAATATTTAACCTTAAATAATTATTTATACACAGTGAAACACTCAACGATAATCATAGGAAAATTGTCAAATATTAAAACAATCCAAATTCATTAAGTCGTTAATATTATGTATTTCTTGGACTGAAACACATATTTTAAAGCCTCATATATTTAATTGTATATAGTTTTATTTTTTTTAAATATCGTTAGATAGAAATGCTTCGTAACAAAAGGTACAAAATATAACCTAAGCCAACTATGACTACTATTTCTGATGTTATATTCTCTATTAACTGGTTTTGTTAATATTTTTCTACTAAATATAGAAGTAATGTAGATATATTTACAGTGTGCTATCACAAAATGGCGGCAAAGTCGAGGCGCGTTCAAAATGGCCGCCCGTTCTGCGGCCGCTCGGGCAGCTTCGGTGGGGCGTTCGGGACTGGTCGGCTAGATGTGGAAAATATAAAAATTAGTACATTTTATTAGGATTTACATATTTATGATTTCTGCAACGCTTAGATCAGATGACAGCTTTTAGTATCCAAATGTTTATCAATAACTGTCATATAATCTTTACGTATTTAGCAAATCAATGTGAAATACAGTGAAAAACAGCAAATTGAGAACAGCTAGTTGAAAGCAAAGCTTTGTGATAGAACACTTAAAGCGTGATAATGTTTCAATGGAAAATAAGCAAATCTTTTTAATTAACAATAAATAACTCTATAAATATAAAATATTAAAGAAAAATCTCATATATATGAAAACATCGCGTTCCTATCTTAATAATAAATCTACATTATTTCAACATGCTTAAACATTAAAATAGAAAGAAATAAGAAGAAAATATCAAAGATACAACTACCGTATAACCCATGCTTGTTGCATAACACCTAAAAATATTCCACAAGATTTAAAACATTATTTATTAAAAAAGTTTAAACTTTTCGATCCTTCTCTTTCTAACCTATTAGAATAGACAGAGACGGAAGTCGTCTTTTGGAGGTTCATATTTCAAGTATTATTGACTGTTATTAATCTCGTTTAAGGCTTTAAATCTCATTGGAACAGAACATTCATGTTTCGCTTACCTAAATTACATCCGTAGATACATCTCAGATAACAAAAACAATGTTAAAATGTCAAGCAAATCGTAGCAACAATCGTTAGCCTACTGGAATAAATCAAACATTTTGACACACATATAGCGTTTAATCACTCTATTTACACAGCATTTGATTAACAATATTCATAAACTATATCAAATCCAACAATTTCTGTCTATACGTTTTTTTTTTCATCAATAATACTAATGCTATTTAACAAGAGAGAAAGAGATAGAGAGCAAAACGCTAGATTGTCTTTCCTTTCTAATTTGTTTGCGAGACATGCCTTGACAGATATCTTTTAATATTAGGAACTCGGTTTATCAAACTTGAAATTATAGTTTTAAAAATACAATCTCTGTTAAATAAAAACCATAAGAAATTAGTGTTTTTGTTTTTAATAAAAACGTTAAGGGAACTGTTAGGTTAGATCTACAATATCAGGCGATTAAGATTAAAATTCCATTGTTAAATGTATTATTTAATAACGAACTTTAATAACGTTTCCACATTGAAAGAATTCTAATAATTGACCAAAGATATTGCTAATAGCAACAACATATGGGACAACGGCTTTGGTCTTACAATAAGTACAATATAATTTTACATACAAACATTTTCAAACTTTCGATAAATTCATGCAGCGTTAATACCATTTGGTTAACATTACAAAGTTACAGTTGAAGAGATAAGTTAATATAAGAATCCGCATTGACGCGTCCTAGTTTAACAAGTCTAAGCTATCAGAACACCTAGACATCAATGTGAGAAAGTCGCGAACTATAACTACGGTGTGCATCAACAATAACCTTGTTCCGAATACGTAGCGTAACGTCTAAACGCCTAGAGGCTACAGAACCGTATGCTGATATGCAAGATACAAACCAATCTATCCCTTAATTTCCATTGCCGAAACATATACAAAAACATATTGCTATCCTTCTCTTTCTCATTGAAAAAAGAGATAGCAATGCGTTTTTGTTCTGTAATAGAAACTCAAGGTCACAATCATACGGAACGCATACAAGGAGTTTTATCAATACGTATTTACGTGCATGTAACAACGCGCACGCAAAAGGGGCGTGGCTTTGACTCCGCCCATTTCAATGTAAATCTTCGTATTAAAAATTGTGTTTTTTGCCATTTTTAACATCTATTTGTGTAGTAATCTCTTGTAAAACGATCAAGACATTACATGATATTTAAATCACTCTTTGTATATGCTCCGTGTATGAAAATTAAAAACATTAGATTACCAAACACGAAAAATTCGACACCATAAATAAAATTTACGTATCAACTTTTGTTAATAGCAGTGGAACGATAATTCATCTTATAACATGCATATTCCTTTAAATATATTTTACAGCACTGCACAAATCAAAAGCGCAGTTAATACTGAGTTCATAAGTCGATTATTAATTCCTACCATATAACATTTAATTTCTTTTAAACCTCATAATCTGGAATGTTAAATAGAACTAAGCCAATATGCTACTTAGTTAATAAATACATTACACTGAAAATACGTCGGTCGCTAAAAAAATATTTATTTTTATAACATAGTCGTAAGCGTAAAGTATATGGTATATTCAATACTTACAAAGCACTGTTACTCACAAATGTGTGTGATCTTCAAATAGCTATTTGATCTAAAAATATTGCTTAAATCTGAGCAATTAAAAGAACATTTTACATAAAATAGAAGATATAAATTATCGAATATATAAATTTAATTACGCTATGGTAACATCGGTACACTATCACAAGATATAATCGTTAATTAAGAATAGGGATTATTTTTCAACGTATAGTTAAAAGCACAAAAGCGAGATTACATACGAGTCGAGTTGCACAAAAATAAATATATTAACGTTGTTTTTTGCGCAACTAAACTCATTTGACAATATTAAATCGGTAAGAAGTTATTTTCACTGGTCAACATTTAAAACAGAAGCATTGTCGTTGTGGGTTAGGAACAAACAGAAAGCTGACACAAGTGGCATACATTGTACACATAAAGGTTAACAAGATTATACAGCGATAAGGCTCAACATTTATTGTATTAAAATTGACAAAGTTGTATGCCGGAGCGCCTCCGCGAGACGTGCACGTGCGTGCGTGGCGACGTACACATACGTACTATACGTTAACTGAAAATATGCAAACTACTTTAAAGATTTGCATAATTGTTTTGATTACACGTGCCAATATATGTACGTACACATTTACACAAATAGTATACGTACTCGTGCGTACAATAAAAGTAAATGCCACTTCATATGGGCATTAGCCAACGCTCGCTCGTTTTGTACACAGTAAGTTGTTAATGGGTCGTTTTGCGTGCGGAGTCGCAGCAGAGCGATGTTTACTTGAATTTGGCGAAGGCGGAGCTGAGCTCGGAGATGGCGGCGTTGGTGACGGCCTGGCCCACCGCCTGGTTGATCTGCTGGCGCATGTGCGGGGGCAACTGCCCCATGCCGGCAGCCACCGCACCCCCGCCGCCCCCGCCGCCCGGCCGCCTAGTCATTGTTGCCATTTTAATCAAACACTTTCACCCCTACACTATGTAAACTTTTTCACAATTTTTATCTCTCAACATGTCAAATTGAAATCTCTCACAGCTTCTCTGTAAGAATATTAGGGTAATGTAACCGCCATGATTTATAGGTAATGTCAGCTCTTACAGGGCAACTGTGATTATATTGTACAACCGAAGAATCTTACTCTCTAATTTATCTACATAGACAAATAGGCTAATTTTCGAAAGGAAAGGAAATAGCGTCCACAAAGTCCAATATAGAAGATCACACACACAAATATCAAATCATGCAGTGCTTCTTGAAAATTTACAAAATTTCATAGTGAAGTCCTCTTTAACATAATTTGTAAGAAAATGTACTTAACAATATCATCGAAATGTTCAATAACAAAACATAGTTTTTGATGGAGCCACAACCTCACTAAATATATCATTACTAATTTTGCCGGTACATTCTCTCTCAAAATAATTTTAACAGAGCAGGCATAAGTTAATTCAGAAACACGACTACATCTAGTATAGCAGACCATTAAACGTTTCATATAATAGCTACATTAATTTATAATTTCAATATAATATATTGGAAGCAACGTTTTCTAACGCATCATAAGTATTCGTGGTTTAAATATGACTAAAAATGTAAACGACATAATTTATCAATATTAAATTCTGACTATTAACTTAATACAGTCAAAATTTCGAGTCAAACGGTTGCTGAAAATATTTACTATTAAAGGAAAATAGATATTTTAAAGGTATTATTGATTAGATATGTTTTATATATAAATTTGTATAGGTTAGACAATACGAGGGCGGTGTGGTGCAAGCTGTCACATTAGAATTCAACTGTACTAAGTTAATGGACAAGAGTTAGTACCTTAGGCAAATATGTAACTTATATTAGTTAGGGATGCGCCGGTCCGCCACTTAGCGCCGTCTGCGAAAATAACCACAAACTAAACTTTTGCAAATGTTTTTATACTAACACAAAAGTTATTTTACATCACAACCAATCACCTACGTATGTTAGTTATCACATAAGCCCAAAGAACTACATATTATGGCTGTTACATCACCCAAGGTAAAAATAAAAGCGAAAAAGCTTACATTATGTTTACCTGATTTTGGAATGTATTTTTTTAAAGGGATTCTTCCTAATTTGTTTTGAATATACTGTATTATAAATTTAATTGTATTGTTTTTAAATTAGGCTTAGATATAGTGATATAAACTGTGATAGATAGAAATAAGATTTTAATGTAAATTTATGTTTTAATTTTAAAAAATAATAAAGAAATAAAGATACCTGCTTCCCAGTTCCCTGACTAAAAATATGTTAGGAAAACGAGAGGACGGCATGAAGCCGCTCATTAAAAAAAATCGTTATGAAAAGTAAGTTAATTTAAAATATCTCTCGGACATATTGCTCAAAAGACATAAACATAACTTTCAATACAAGAAAAATATGCATATTTTTTATTACAGACTTACTGTTTGTTTCTTTCATACATAATTAGAAGTCGATATTTTAATAAAAATACGAAAAAAAATATATTTAAACTTGATTAATTTTATAGTTTCAATTAGGACCTAACACTATCATAACATTTTGGGTTTATCAAAATGATGGAAGAGTAGTAAGTATAACTATGAGCTGAGGGCCAATTTCTGAAACGAATCTCGAAATCGAAACATTTCGATACGAACACTTCTTACAACTGTGAGACATCAACATTTAATGTAATTTGTATTTTGGTCCTGGAATTGTCATTTAATGCTGTTACATATTTAAATGTTTCAGTACCGGACTGTGAGACGTTTAATTTGAAATTTAACCTTTAATCAAAACAAGAAGTTTTCTTCTAGTCAAATGTAAACTGGAGACTTTTTTAGTTAAGAGGGGTCCGTAGATTTCGAAAAACTTTTTTTTATAGAGGTGGGATTTTTTGAGGTTAGATAAGAGTTACCAATAAAGAAATAAAAAAAATTACAGTAATGTCTAATGGGAAATAATTGCCCGATATAAGATTAAGAGTTAAATGATATTAGAGTGTATTAATGTGTGTGTTGGTACTGACGTGGGTATGAGCGGCGCGGGCAGGCCCTGCGCGGGCAGCGGGCGGCCGGCGGGCGGCGGGGGCGCGGCGCCGCCCGGCCGCGACGGCAGCGGCGGAGCGGGCCGCCCCGTGCCCGCGCCCGGCGGCGGCGGCGCACCGCGCTGTCCCAGCGAACCTACACATCAACAAACATATCAAACAACTCTTCTAGTTATTTCTTGTTATATGATAAAGGTCAGGACTGACGAACATTTATGCATCAAAACGCCATATTTTAAAAGAAATGTTTGATGCGGTCTTAGAGGTGCCATCGAATAATTTTGACTGCGATTATTACGTCATTTCCATGGTGCACTTACTTCACATTTTTTTCGTAGTGTTTTTTTGATTTCAGACATGCCCAAAATATTATGTAGTGTGCCATTTATGGCACGCGTGCCAGTGGTTCGCCACCCCTGATATATTGTGTGAATAATTAATTATAAAAGTCTCTTTTTATTATACTATGCCTTTTTATATATGTGAACTCAGCGAAATAGCGAAACAATTGCTACCCATAGATATCTTCAAACTTCGACATAAAGAGGACGCATAGAAATAGAGTATTTTCCCATTTTCTGTGTCCCTAACTCCGTCAAATCCACATCCAGTTCCCATCCTTCCCTTATAGGAGAAGGGGGAATAAGATTAGCTTCCACTTTCGCGGTGTGTTGGAGGCTGAGCAGTGCGTACCCTGCTGCATAGCCGCGGGCGTGGCGCGGCGCGGGCCGCCGGGCGAGGGCGGCGAGAGGCGCGGGTTGGAGTCGAGGCGGCTCTCCAGCCAGTCGTTCTTGACGGGCGGCGGCACGGGCGTGCTCACAGTCGCCATCGACACGTCGCCGATGATGCGCAGCGCCTCCTTGCACGCGTGGTACATGCGCAGCATCTCCTCGCGCTTCTGCGCCTCCTCCGGGGACTCCTCCATCATTTGGGACTACACAAAGTAAACAATATTAGCTGTCGCCATCCATCCATACAAACATTCGCATCAATATGCGAACAAATCTTATTAAAACCGCACGTCGCTTTTATTTTCAAAACAGCGTTTTCCGCTACTTAATGGGTCGTCGATCGTCCATTGAGCAGTGGAAAACGCATGACTTTATTCCTAAGTACAAGAGATATATGGCCAAATACTGAAACGAATCTAAAATACTTCGCTTCGTAAGCCGCCGCTTACAATCTGATAGGCGTCAAAATTTTGAAGGAATTCGGTGTTTCGTAGCATTATCGTAAGACACTGTTACATC
>LD688947.1:1144300-1169539 GCA_003118335.3 Papilio memnon
ATTCGGCCGACAGTAACTAGTGTACCTGGTCTCCGGAGGCGTAGAGGTGTGCGAGCAGCTCTCCGTTGATGAAGTCCTTGGCGTTGTTGATGATCATCATCATGATGGTCTTGGGCACGAGGTCGCGCGTGGTCTTGGTGACGATGCGCATGTACGAGTCCACCAGGTTGCGGATGGTCTCCACCTGCCGCTCCAGCTGAGGGTCCATGCTGCTGGAGCCCGCGCTGTCCGAGTTCTGGAAATACCATATATTTACATTAATATTATGATAAGATAATTTTCAGAAATATTTTTAAATAGTTTTTATTTGTATAGTTTAATTAGTTATGCTTGTATTGGTACTGTTTCGAATGTTAATTATGAAAAACTTTTGATTTCTAATGTGATACAGATTTCAGTATCTTTTCCATATTTTTAATTTCCAAACTTTGTCCGTCTATTCAGATGTAACTGAAGTGATAAGTAATCCATACAAGAAATTTCGTTTTCCCGGAAGTCAATTCGATTATTTAATGTTTGCAGTAAAACGCCAGTGTCTGTATGTGTTGTTATTTGTATAGAATCATAGCATCATCTATAACAAAACATTTCTACAATTTGTTTACAACTAGATTTCGACCATAGAGTTATTAAACCATTTTTACCA
This sequence comes from Papilio memnon, assembly GCA_003118335.3. Lineage (NCBI taxonomy): Eukaryota > Metazoa > Arthropoda > Insecta > Lepidoptera > Papilionidae > Papilio > Papilio memnon. The sequence goes on from LD688947.1 coordinate 1,144,947, forward strand.
TAAACAACAAACCTTCACCATAAACACAAATCGATATCTAGTTGTTTACTTGCACTCAGAACTAATACTTTTAACAATCGATAGGTGAATTTGCACATATTAAAGCATTATGAAACACAATTATTAAAAAAATAATTTAAAAAATGTTAAAAAAAATATTAACCTAATCCCTGTCATGATATTGCCATGCTCAAATATACTAAGTTTAATAATTATTATACTCTTTACTCTACGACTTCATTATTATATTAGATTATTAAATAATTTATTGACTATTCTATATTATTTGATAACACTATAATAGTACAATTGAGCAGCACAAATAGTTGATATCACATTTTCAATGTTATGTTATTTTTTGTTGTGTTAATTTTACTCACCACAATCCAGATATGCAACTCTAAAAGTGCTAAGACTCGACCACAACCAAAATGTTATATGAGCCGGAATGAATAAAGCTTTATTAAGCTTTTTACAATTATCTCTACAATAAAACAGTAAGAGATATAGCCAATTAAATAAATTGCTCATGCAATTTAATGTATTGTGCGATTAGCTTAGATTTATTCCAAAAAAATCACCCCCTAGGCATTTTTCAAATCAGGCAAACAAGCTCTGAAATACTAATCACTTACTTTCTTACTGTCAGCCGACCCAAGAGGTAGAAATAACTAAAAAAAATAATAAAAAGTAAAAACATAAAAGTGGAAACAAAATTTGAAAAAAATCGATTTACAATTTACAAATTATTCCTGCTCATACAAGATTTTAATTTACATTTAAATGTTAGCGTGCATTGAGTGCAAATGTGCCACATTAATAATGACCTGTGTATAGTTAGCGCCTGCGGACAAGCCGTGATACATGTATTTCAAGAGACCCCAAACGCTTCTTTCAACAGCTCTATCAAATTATTTACACAACTCTTGAAATTCATCATATAAGCGAAACTCAACAATAACATTGTAACTAAATGACTCCGAATTGATTTAAAAAGCCTACAATGACAAACCTCTGTTCCTTCGCCCTGTAGCATGACAGAACAACATATTAATTTAAAAACACAACGGAGGCATTAATTCTTTATATATGTTGTTACACACAATTATATACTTATTATAATAAATGCTAATCAAAATAAGGTATAGATATAGATAGTTGATAGAGGCGTTTTTAGAAGAGAATATATAGAAATGTTAGAAATAGGAAAAAAAATAAGCTGAAATAAGACCATAGTGCATATAGATAAGATCTCACCTCATCTCCATTGGCTGCTTCGGAGGTCTTCTCCGGATAGACTCCAGCGCGAAGGAAAGACGCCTTCCAGGAGTCCACGTCGTCCTGAGTCTCACACGACAACTCCAGCTGCTTGTAGTCCTGATATTACACTCTTACTCATTAACTGTCATGAACTATTTAATAACCTATCTTTTGCCCTTCGTAACCGCGTAAAAAAACTAAGCCTATATGTCCTTCCGGGCTGTTCTACATCTTTTTATCTAAAGCAGTGATTCTCAAAGTGACAGGACTCTCCAGGCACAACATCTGGGTCCACTAAAATTTTATCTGGTTTCAAACACTGAATCTTTAGGTTCGCTTAAAAATGTAGTAACCTCTTATTTATCACTAGTTACTGTCAGTTCCATACATTTTGATTTTTCTATCAAATGTTACTTTATCTAGGGGGACTGAAAATACAGAGTAACAAACATCCATCCATCCATCGTCCATAAACTTTGCTAGTTCGAAGTAACATGTATTGAATCAACATTTCTTCATCATCATCATCGCCAGCTCACTATACGTTCCCACCGAGGGGCTCGAAGCCTACCCTAAAGTTAGGGTGACTAGGCTATAGTCAACCACGCTGGCCAAGTGCGGGTTGGTGAACATTTAGAAATGTTAATATTTCATTTAATATGGTACTCGTACCTTATATACGTTCCTGCCCTCAGGGTTGAAGAGCGCGAACATGTGCCGGCGCGACATGAAGCCCTGCTCGAGGTCGCGCAGCTTGAGGCCGTCCAGCGGCAGCATGTACTTCTTCTCACGCTCCTCTTCATCCTTGTACCACGAGATGCTCTCAGATGTCAGCACGAACCAGTAGTCGCGGGACCCGCCTGCAAACATTATATGTGCTACTTATCACGAATATTGGTGAGAACCCTTTCGTAACGTAATACATAAAATTTCATACAAACTTTGTTCATTTACGAATACGTTCTCGCAATCGTCAGGTTGTGTATGATATATATGTGATAGACCCTCTGTTAATGAAAGCGCTCGCAATTTACGAGTCGACATAGAGTTTGAACATTTTAATACAGTAACAAATAAAACTAAGACAAAGTCTGAATCTAATGAAATAAAATAATTCTTAATTGATCAGGGCGTTCAGGTCATTGATTTTATTTAGATATATGTTAATAAAAATATTTACATTTGTATCAGATTAAAATTTGAACTCAATTTTTCTTATCGCAATATATATTTTGTTATCAGTGGTTCACCTGAGATAGTACAACCAAACATTAACAAAAATAGTGCGTTCTAGTATCGAAATACCTACCTTTCATAATGCCGAGATTGTGGATGCACATATAGCCCTTTCTAATCACCTGGTTGCCCAGTGTGCGGTGACCAGATTTCACCGCGTTCTCAGACTGATTCTGAGCACTGCAACAAATCATATTTTAAAGGGAAATAGTCTTTTACAGCGTCTATAGAATCTATTTGGTCATATTTCAGATGAGATAGGGCCTATTTTATTTTAAATACTAGTTGTCGCCCACGACATCGATCGCGAGGAGTTTCAAAAACTTTTAGTAGTCTGTTATCCAGACTATATTCTAAATCTATGCGAAAATTCAGAGAAACCCTTTGAGACTTTCAGGGGATACGTAGTAACAAACGTCCATTCATCCATTCATCTAAACTTTGACTTTTTAATATTAGACAAAAGTAAGATTAGCAGATTTTGTTTAATTAACTCAAATAAATTTCAACCATTACAGGTTAGCTGCTTACATTGGTTACCAACAACAGTCGAATTGAACAGACCTAGATCCGTAACCCTATACTTTTAACCATTAAGGTATTTATTGAATTACTTGGCGAATCCTATAAAATCTTCATGGTTGGTGTTCATGTATGCGAGCTCGCAGTCGACGAGCAGCACCAGCTGGTCCTTGCACTGCTGCTCGCGAGACCGCACGTGGGACATGATGATGCGCTCCGTCTCCTCGCGCAGCCGCGGGTAACGAGACATCTGGACAAAATTAATATACCTTAAAATATATGAATATTGACTGTATAAATCAACAAGCGGCAAGAGCTTGAGTTTTTTTTATGAGGACCGAAAGTAATATTAAGGTTTTAAAAAACTTGTGCTACACGAAACCGAGTACAAAACTTTTTAATTTCCGTATTAGTGTTGTAACTCACCCTTTCAGTGCAAACACGTACAACATTGGAGAGTTCCTGCACGACGAGATCGACGCACTTGAGGCAGGGCTCCTTTAGCCGGGAGATCTGCTTCTTCACAATGGCTTCGAACGCCATGTCCGGCGTGAATAAACCCACCTACAAACACCAATAAAAAATATTTTTCAACTCTTCTTCACTTCTCAACAAATCTTAACTAAATAAGCGCCAATAACGGTTAAGGATCTCCGATCACGTGGTCGAGGGTTCAAATCACACCATTCAACTATTGTAGTAAATAATTATAAAATAATAAAGCATAATCCTAGTGTAGATTGAATTGTTACAAGAAATATTATTAAATTAACATATATCGGCTAACATTAAAAAGGTTTCAACACAGTCATATGTGACAAACATAGTCAGGATTCTTATCAATGACGTCATCTCTGAGAGATACCACTAAGTTAAAATATGTAGCCTAAAAACCTAAAATTTTCATTTTTGAAAATATATAAGTACAAATTCTTAATACCTACCCTAATACCGTGTATATTTCTGATAGCGAATGCTATCTCTCGCCGCAGTTCTTTCTCGTCGATCTCCATTTTGACGATCTCGAATGGGAACCGCTCGTGGAAGAGACGATTGATCTTAGCTCCGCCGGACAACTCGTTGGTATTGATCTGCGCAGATCCAGAACCTTCGATAGTCTTCTCGAACTCCGTCTGGAGTTGCTGGATCATTCTGTAAATAGACATTTGTTTTTTTATCTTTTTGTACTATTTTAACCTGAAATAACATGATTAATTTTCTCGTAAATAATTTGTTTTTTATCGGACAATTTTATATAACAAAACATAAATGACATAAAGAAATATAAATGCAGGGAATGAAAGTACCTTCAGTTCAGGAATGTTAACAATAGGAAAATCACATCATCGTGATAATCAATGCACAGGAATTAATCTATTGTTTAAAAATGTTTGACCATTGATTCCATCCACACATACCATATCAACATCCTCATATCCAAGTAAGTAAGCAACAAATATTATAGTAAATAAAACAATTAAAAACAAGTTTTTTAAAAAAAAAAAAGATATACACAAAATTTTAGGGAATGGATAAAAGTAGCATCAATGAGAGAATACAAAAATGCCATACGAGTTATAGAAATGTTACGGCCGAATACTGAAACGACATTTAAATACAAGATCATAAATGATAAGGTCACGAATAAACTCCTAATTTTATTAAAATCGACGTTTATTAGATTGTAAGCTATTTCAAAACGAACTGTTTAACATTAGTTTCAGTATTCTGCGATTAGTTAATAGGTTGAATTGCGTAAAAGACAAGTCTAATAAATTGAGTGGAAAACGAACAATGTATTAAAGATTACGAATGCTAAGAAGGTTGTGACTTACTGCAGCATAGCCTTGGTCTTGATGGATGGATCATCAGGTCTGAAGTGCTTGTACTGGTCGACGTCCTTCTCCAGCGCGAGGAGTTGCTTCTGCAGCTTGTCCCGCAGGCCGGGCAGCGTGTCGCGGATGTGGTTGGTGAGCTGCTGGTTCAGCACGCGCTGCAGGTACGGTGTGCCCAGCCGGTCCGCGATGTGACGGTACGACGGATGACTATACATACATCATCAGCACTTTACTTCCTCATTAATGAGCTGGGAGCCTAGGTTAGGGCTGACTAGACCATATCCACGCTAACCAACTGCAGGTTGATTTCACATATATCTTTGTAGTTCTTCGCGAATTGGTGTAGGATGTTATCCTTCACATTAAGAACATAGGGTAAATGTACGTATGAAATTCGAAAATTGAAAAACACATCCCAATACTTGCAGATAACAAGCCTGGGACGATCCTGAACCCACAATTTAAGAAGGAAATGGATTCAGATATGAGGGCTGATAGAAATGTATGAAAGAGCAGCACGTACTGTGCCGACCCTCCGTAGGGAAAAAGGCAAGGTGATGATGATCGCTAATAGAAGATTTTAGACATGCAACGGGTTTCCTTCTTGGCCTATGTGTAAGTGTTATGATGTTACCTGAGGAAGAACTTCCTCTCAGCGTTAAGCGCGGCGGAGATATCTTTGCGTCCATCGATGTCCTTCTGCGAGCGGTTGACTACACCGATGTACCCGCGCCGTAGCGGCAGCAGTTTGTTCTCGAGTACGTCGCGAGCGTCCGTACCCTCGTCCATCAGATCCAGTTTGGTGATCACACCAATCGTCCGCAGACCTACGTAAACCACAATACTATTTTCCCTGTTTTCATCTCAAATTTGAATTGAAATATAACATCGTTTACATTTTTCTTAGGACTCATGGCTAAATTAGAAGAAGTGAGTAACGAAATTAACTCTAAAATCGAAAATAACAATAAACCTAACGTCTACAAATGTGTTATATAGATACTAACTTATTCCTTAAACATAAAGAATAATTCATCGACAAAGGCGATTTTTTTTACATGCCATAAGTATTCGTTGATCTTAAATATTTGATCAGTTGCCTATTCTACTTTATAAAAGTTTATAAAAGAAGTCAATCTGTCGAAATATGTAATGCGTGGAAAGTAGAGGACATTAGTAATCAACTTACCTTGGGGATCTACTTCTTTGGCAAGTTTTAGGGCATCGCTGTTCGCTAAATCAGTATTAGCGGGCGTGACAGCTAGGATGAGGCAGGACTCGCGTCGGATGAACTGGAAGATCATCGCCTTGATCTGCTGTTCGATATCGACAGGCTGGTCGCCGATGGGCACCTTCGTCAGCCCAGGCAAATCGATCAGCGTCAAGTTCAGTACTGGCGAACAAATAATGCTGTTAATAATGACAGTACGACATATTCTATACAACATACTGCCATTATGGAAACGGAACATAACTTGAAAGTGTCAACTCAAAAAGTGTCAAGTTCAATCACATTAAAAGAGATTGTATCAAGTTCTCTCATAATGACCTAGCGTAGAGTCGTTGTAGTTGAGCCAATTCTAATGCATGTTTAGCATGATGACCGACTGCGCCGAAATGATGGCACTAATCACACTTAATGACCTACACGATACGCCGAATAATTTCAAGGGCTTCCAACGAATGAAACGCCACGCGAATGGAAGTAATTGCATTAATTTACACAATTACATATGTCTGGCAGTTTATACTGCACATCACCGTTAATAATAAAAAGATAACAAGATAAGTTTGCGCCTTCAGGAGTATCCACTGACCGATATTTCTATACAAAAAGTATGTTTTTGTGTGGCCTAAAGAAAGTAACTTTGACACAAACACCATATGGAGAGCGTCGTGAGAATAAATCTGTTCGTAAACTTTCCCCATCTGTTGTTAAACGTGACAAAAAGTACAAAAATCTTCCATTTTTATAATTATGCATCCTGCATTAGTAAAGTAACTATGTGCTAGTTTTTTTTCTGCGAAATATTTTGTCTTGTGATTTGAGTATTTGGTATCTGTATATTCAAAGTAATAACAGAAAAAATTAGAAACTGTTACTAGCACAGTTATACGAACAATATTTATTTCACACCGGCACATTACGATAAACACTTCGCTATTTTTATTTCGGTATGTAGAAATTGGCATAACCATTCTATGTGTTTCAATAGCCTTATAACAAGTAATGATCTATACATATAATAAAATTGGAGTGTCTATAATATCATAAGAAAAATTCCAGATTTCGGGAAGATGGTGAATTTGCGTTACTGTTAACGTAAATTGCATTAAAAAATTGTCTGTCTGTCTGTCCGCAAGCTGCGTTTGTTTCGGGTGATCTCCGAAACGGCTGGACCGATTTCGATCGGACTTTCACTGAAAGGTAGCTGACATAGACGGGCATATTATAGGCTACTTTTTCAATGTTAATATTTCGTGGACGAAGTCGCTACAGCTAGTTTAAAGTAAAATACGGTTTCCGATATTGAAGTCGAATAGGAGAAAGTATTCAATCATTACAAAGCAATTGGCAACTAGATACTCGTTTTACAACGATTTAGAGCAAAATAATCGAAGACATTTCATTATCAAGAAGCACATTCCGTCCGACACACGAGAAATAGAATAGATATCAATGATAAGATAACGTAAGATTTAATGCCACGGCTAGACCAACGTGAGGCATTGTCACACAATCAGTGCAAATATGCGAAATAGCAAGTGCAAAACAATACGGTAGTACAATTAATCGATTATTTATTTACAAGAACTCATAATGTGGGAATATAAGAATTCTAATGTGGAAGTATATACGTGCATCTAAATAATTGTAGGGATTATACAAAATGGTATATATTTTTAAATTACAGGTAACTAAGCCGCTTTTCATAGTTAGACAGTCCTAACCATCATTTTTGAATAATTTATTTTGTGAATATACTCTTGTTGTAACGATCGTTAGCACTCGACATCATTCTATGGTAAGAACAAAGATTAGTACTAAGCTTGAGCCCTTTTCAAGCGTGAAAATAGGAATTCCTTATTGATATATTTCTTGGTTTTGTTTTAAAATGCTCATACATATCTCATTACATAACTGACGAACGTGGGCAATACAAAGCAGGATGTATAGACCTATGATTAATACTGGGAATATATTCTTGAGATATTAATTTAATTAACATACCAGATAACGTTATCAATCCGAGTGACTAGTACGTTAATAGGAATTATATCGGTCAGCGAGTGTCAATACAATTTATCAATAACAATATTATATTCTAAGTGAATGGGGACCTGTTGTTGCGATAAAACAATATTTACTGTATTATTCTAAAATAAAAAACATCAGATAAATAAAAAATCTCAATCATGTACACATTTAAGTAAAGTTTTTGAGAATCAACATCATTTAATGTTACTTGATAAACATTTTTAATATATTAGTTAAATTTAATTAATACAGAATGATCTATATCTTTGATCTCGATTTTATTAGTAACTAGTTTTCGCCCACGACTCCGTCCGCGTAGAATTAGAAAAAACAAAACTAAGTAGCCTATGTTTTCTTCCAGACTATCCTCTACATGTATGGCAAATTTCATCGAAATCCGTTTAGCCGTTCAGGCTCTCTAACAAATATCTATCTATCCATCCATCTATCCAAACTTTCGCATTTATAATATTAGTAAGAAGTAAGATAGATTTCTGAAGGTGAGTGGAATGCATGCATATTAGAATAACTCTGTAATATTCTGCTTGTAGATTTAAGATTAACGATACTCGGACTTCCTGTCTTCTAATTATGAGTGTACACATTTTTTACGTATGAAATATCATAAACAAAGGCCGTGAGGAGCTGCGGCGCGGCGTTGCGCGAACATGTAGGTCACTGACAATCGGCAACGTATCGCATAACAATTATCGTAATCTTTTGCAATCTCATTACAAGCCGACAATCCGCACAACGTTATTAGATTCTCCTGCGCCGAATATTCATTGAAAACACTGACTGTTTCGTTATCTTGTTTATTACCTCTGGAATACATGTTAAATTTGAGTCACAACAATCGGAGACAATAGTTTCTTTCCTACATTTTTGTCCCTTTTATAAATAGTAATTCGTAAAACCGAGCTCTTATCACTCCTATTTTCATTACGTAAATTTTGTTAAATTCCCACATATGGGGAAAATACGCTCAGCGAGGATGAAATATTCTTTAGGATTTTTTTCAAAACGGTACTGCGTTTAATCATATGTGTAAAGGAAACATACCTAATTACTATAATGACTAACATATCTACTGATCGTAGTAAATAAGTGTATAGTTTTCAATTTACAGCAGTAATTTTATCTAAGGCACTTGATCAAGACTGATTCATAGTTTACCAAGACGATTAAGAATACTTCGTGAATGATATCATTAGTGGAAACTTTTTAACCAACAAAAACCACAAAAGAAATCACATCACATTCACATAGAATATCAAGATAGTATAGACATGTTTCCCAACATGTTAGAGATATTTTAACTTTATGAACGACTAGCTTTCGCCCGCAACTCCTTCCGAGTGTAATTATAAAAAAAAAACAAAAGTGTCTGTCTATGTGTTCTTTCAAATTATCCTCCAGATCTATACCAAATTTTATCGAAATCCGTTCAGCAGTTCAGGCTACAAACACTAACAAACATCCATCCATCCATCTAAACATTCGCATTTATAATATTAATGAGATTGATGGAGAATATTCAAATATCATCATCAAAAACAACGTTCATATAAAGATTCGTAATAAAAACGGAAGTGTATTTCGGTCAAACGGACGCTTTATCTATAAAGCTTCTGTTTGAAGAAATTCACTAAAATTTTAAACATGATTGACTATAAGATTACTCTTGTCACGTTTTGAATTTGTCAACGATCTTGAAAAAAAAGCAAATTCTACCCTTATATAGGGACAAGATAATTTCTTTTTAAAATGTTTGAAATCTAAAAGTGTTTAATTTAAAAAAAAAAATCATTAAATATAGAGTATATTTAAGAACAAAAACAAATATGAATTAAAACTGTCGTAATATGCAATTCTGAAATGGGATTAATGTAAAAAAAAATAATAAAAAAGGCACAGTAAAGTTGCAACTTGTTCAATAGTCATTACACAGAAGTGGAACATTCAGACACTAAGCTCATTAAGAAGTGACTGCAGTCTGAACTTTTGCCTTTTGACCTTTCCTTGAGTGTGAAGCTAAGAGGCACAGAATGCGGCCGTAATAAGCACCACCTACATTTATCGACATATTACATTTTACAAAAGATATGATTCATTTCAACAGTTTGTATCATCAGTGATTACAGCAATCAATACAGGAAATGTAGCAGAAAGTAACAGCAGCAATAATTTTAATCTATTGCTATTTCACTGTTTATTTTTCAAAGAATATTGAAGAAAACAATTTTATGTCCATACTTAAACAATACAATGATCTTTTTATCTTTAAAATGTTGCATTGATACACTTTACGCCTAAGATATTCGATCGAATTGTCGCCACGATAATGGTACCAATGACCTTTCGCGATATCATTAATTTTTAATTTGTAATGAGTGATTACCGAGTCGATATGATATATAAAACAAACATTATTACTCTGTTTGTTTGTGTCTTTTAATGTGTACTAAAACATAATGCTTTGGCCAAGACTTGTCCCTAATGCATACTCGTCGGTTAAAGGAGCTTATTATGTATAGAACTTGAACCTGCATATTTAACTATAGTTATGTGTGACATACCATTAGGGGAGTAAACCCGTAAGTTGATAGGCACAGGAGAAATGCCCTTGTTACTGCCGGTCACACGATCCGTCTCAGCTTCGATCTCGCCGCGCACCTCATTGAAGTCAGTGAACTTCTTGCCCTTGCAGTGCAGGAACTCGGCATATTCTGACAAATATGAAATACATTTGTAATATCCGATGCACACTGGCTAATTGAGCAAATCACATGATGGGAAACAAGGGGACCAGGGATTGTTGATTACCGTTAGGGTTGTCAATAAAATGAGAAAGTTACACTCATGACAAAATCATTGCTTTATTGTTAATTGATTTTAATTATATAGGTAGCTATTTTGCAAAAGACCATTAATGACAGAAATAATATTTGAACAGGGCTTCAGAGTAGTCCTTAAAATATAATCTAATGTTCAAAATTACAACTTTATATTTAGAGTTTATATGCTCAGCCCTGATGACACACCAGTGATCTGATCAGACATTAGGTGGTTGACACCCACAGCTTCTGCCTATATCCTGACAATAAACACATTCAAACTAAATGATAACTTAACATTACTTTAATGTAAACTCTTTCTATAATACTCTTTTATGTATTCAAATATAATGATCTTAAAATATTACAAATGTACCTGCATTTCCATGTATGAGCTGAAGAATTAAGGGCCTCCGAGTTACTATTCCCGAACCTCGTGGCAAGAAATCCCTGAAGAAGAATAAACTCTAAATATAACACTAACTTACAATATGACTAGTATATATTAACGGTAGTTATGATTTTTTTTTTTAATAAATCTATAATATAAATTTAGTATGTAATTAAATTTAGTCTGTTACATTAGTAGTATTACCAATGTGAATAAGACATTTTCCATTAAATAAAAAGCAACAAAAAAGTTATATTAAGAACAATAATATGACCCATGATCCCATAAGAGTTCATTGGAACAGAAAATCACATAATGAACTACACACTGGTAACATTTACAACTTTCATATCTTAGATTATCATAAGTCAATAGAAATACATTACAGGGTAATTCTAACAAGGCACAGATCCAAAATTAGGGCTTGAGTTTGATTGACTCCCGCAACATTAAACAGATTGTAAACCTATCTATTTTAACATAAAATTTATTATCCTTATCTTTTACAGTTGAAAACTAAATGTTGTTTAATAAAGGATTTAAACAGAATTACATGAAAAATTAATCAAAACACTCTGACCTATGGACAACCCTATCAATAAACATATAAAAATATAAAATAGATATACATAATAATTTAATTAATTATTGTTGTCAACAACTCTTTTTATTTAATTTTAATAAAAATATACATTACATATTTATAAATATCACCTTTCATTAAGTATTCATTCTGACAGTTAATTTACAATCTCTAATCACATGTTACATAAAATCATATTGATTTTTAGAGTTGCAGTTTAGTTCTTCAACACTACTTAAACTACACATTCTTTATTCATAGGTTCAGTGCATCCAAAATTATGATTTGAATTTCCAACATTGAAATTATCAACCTTTAGTATAAAATATTAGTGTTAAGCCTATTTGAGCCTCCAATTTATAAGAGAAAAAAGTGCTACACTTTTTAAAGCAAAAAACCATTTTGGATTTTTTAAATAATATTGTAATGGGAAAACTTAGCCTCTTATAAAAGTTTGTTTTTGATGTACTTACAAGTTAATTTTATAACTTTCAAAGTTTCTCTTAAATATTAGATAAAACTTTAAAAAGGCGTTTGTAGTTTGATGTTATCTAACTAAACCTCTAATTGGAATCCTTTCATGAACCTCCATTAATTTAATCATATGTTTAACATTAAATTTACTAGCCAAACCCAAAAAGGATAATCATTATATAATTACCAAAACAATCCCCGCAAGTATTCAATTTATAGGACGAATTTTTCTGGATTTTGTTATTGTCTGTATCAAAACAATGACAGTACTTGGCACACAAGATGTCATGAGTCTGTAATCTTTAATAATTGAGTCTTATAAAAAATTCAAGAAGTGTTTGTAATGACTACTAAATCGATATCATAAGATAAATAAATTTAAATCAGTTACATTAAACAGACTATTCCAATACATCAAATAGTTCTTAAATGATAAACAACAAAAGATTGAACCAGATTATTGAAACAATTTATATCGTATTAACTTAAAATTTTATTGACTTCCTAAAGTTTATAATGTATAAGCTCACCTGCCGACAAAATTTTCTAATACCGAACTTTTTCCTGCCGATTGACCACCCACAACTGCAATTTGTGGAAGGTCCAAAGACATGTGCACTCCCATTTGCACAAATGCATCTTGTAATTTGTTTACTACAGGGATTAATTGCTGCATTCCATAATTCCCAGACATTTTCACTAATATACATTAATGTTATACCACTTCGAAATCACTAAAACTTATTCATCCTCTATACATCACATCATCGATAAACTAATTTATTTTTCAATATGGTGGTAGGTGGGTGGTGGTTATGGTTTTGGCATTCCGTTTTACACATTTTTTTTATAAATCAGGCCAAAATTTTTAAATAACGTTAAATCTAAATTAATAAATTCGGCTTAAATAGTGGAAAAGTTTTTGTAGTATTTTTTTCTGTTAATAAATCTATTTTTAAATAAATACTTTTGAATCAATCAGACAATAATAAGGAAGCTTTCCCACTTCAAGATATAATAGATCAATACTATTCGACATGCGCACACTATTTAGGCCACGATGTGCAATATGTACTTCTTCTATACCATTTTAAAATTTACATTTCTAATTGCACTATCCCTCAATGTTAGTTACTATTAGCTAATAGAAGCTAAACGAATCCTTCTACGAGGTGGATGGTGATCTGGTCAAGGTTGCGAGAGTCCACTACACATGGGCGTCAATGGACGTATCCTTAGAATTAAAACTAGGGTGATATACTTTTAACTGTGGAATACTTTAAACTGGTCTTATTGAAAACAATATAATACATTTCATCATAGCAAGCAATCAATTTGGAAAATATATATTCATGTGATTTTACTGTTACTCATGTTCTTCGTTAACTGTTACGTCAGCATATCTCAAATATAGTAGTATTTTTGAATTATTACTTAACTTATTTACATATTTAAAAAAAAATTAATAGAAAATTACGTTACAGAATTAAAATTGTGTAAGGTAATCTTTTGTGTAAAAAGTAAAAAGAAATGATTTGAAATATATCTTGAAGGACTTTTAATTTGAGTTAATATACTTACTTGCCAACGAAATTTTCCAAGACAGAACTTTTGCCAGCAGATTGTCCACCCACCACCGCAATTTGTGGCAGGTCTAATTGCATATGCACCCCCAGTTGTGTGAAGGCATCTTGCAATTTATTAACAATAGGAATCAATTGCTCCATTCCTATGTTACCGGACATGGCTGCCGGTATTCTGGAATACTTCTGGTTTTGTGAGGTTCTCCGCAGATATCAGACTACTGATTTTTAGTTCATCAATACGATGCAAGGCTCGTTTTGCGCAAGCGTAAACGAGCATTGGGTCATGTATTTCTTACTTACCTTATTATATGTATGTATATATATGTATATAACCAAACATTAATTCTTACCGTTATTTTATTGAAGGAAATAAAAGAAAATTAAGATATTTCTCAAATGCTAATCAAAAGCTATAAAGTTTCAAGTTCTATTCTAAAGTTAATCCTAAACAAACATGATAAATGATAGCGTGGCATGTTTTTTTTTGTAACAATATAGCACTTTATTTGATATAGTTTCTATCTTGTTGCTTTTAAATATTTTAAACTAAAAAGCTAAGTTTGCAATTCAATTGAGATATGGCAATTTATAACTTTTTATTTTTTTATTTTGAATGCATTTTGTATGATTTCAAACTCGTCCGACAGGGTGCGCTTTGTTGCGTCTTTGTGACGTCACTCTATTGATTGTGAAGGAAGGAGATCGTCTTTTGGAGACGCCATCTTAAAATAAAGTGATATAAGTTTTGGTAGCGTAGGATATAGAAAAAATCTAAAGTAATCTCCATTAAATAAACTTGCATTTGTCTAAGACATTTTTTATTTCGTATTATTCGATATAACGGACCAAGGTATATATTTATTTCGTTTTTGTTGTTTCAATTACTAATAAAAATTAGTTTATTTACCGTTTTCTACTAGTGTAGAGTTTGTACCGTTATTATGGTTTATATTATACTTTGAAGTGCGGATGTAACGGGTGTGAAAGTTAAATTATAAATTCTAAAATCTCTAGTCATCTATCCAGCGTCTGTTCAGCCTACGGATGTAACACGTCAATATACTTCGGAGGGCAGGGCTTAATATTCTCTCTTCATTTGAATTGTGAAAGTATTTCGGCTATATATTTAGACAGTGAATACGTGGTAAATATTAATACTATAATTAATCATCAAAGTATGTTTAAAGTGTAACAGTGCAGTGTAAAAATTGTTTTAATATTGTTGAAAATTACGAAGGACAAAGAACTGTAGTGACTGTTGTTTTAAGTTTGTGCAACGTCGAGTGCATAGTTTAGTGTTTAGTGCCGATTGCATTGGTTGCAGTTGGTGGTCGGTGAGAGGGTGATCTCCTGATGGTGTGTACATCGCAGCATGTCTGCACTCTCGACGCCGGGCGGCGGAGGAACTACGGCGCAGAGCAAGCCGACGTCCGGCAAGCAAAAATATCAAAAGTTGGACATCAATAGTTTGTACTGCGCCAATAGAGTAAGTTTTTCTGACCTTCATTTTCTTACTTCCGCCATTGTAACCCAATTTATTTATTTATTTAACATAGAAGAGAGCATTATTTTCTTCCGTAACAGTAATTAGATTGGCAAGTAATGAAAAAAAAAATGTAAATACTCACTATATGTACTTAAAAAGTTGTTTATAAGATGAACATTAAAGAAAAAAATTAGTTATATCTTCCAGACAAAATGTTGTTTTGGTGTTTTTAAGTAGTTTTTTGATAAAATAAATATGTTTTTTTTTAAAAACATGTTCCTTGTAAAGTAATGTTACTCAATTTTTTTTTTATTTTAACAGATATTTAGAATCATTGCTTACAATCAATCAAAATGTAACGCCCCATGTCATGTTATTAAAACTTATTTATAATCTGGGGTAAAGATATTCTATAAAATTGAAAATATTCCCTATTAAATTAAAAAATTAAAAAAATAGAAATTTGTCAATATGGTGCCATTGCTAATTTCAGAACGAAAGCTCAGAACCGTCCTCAGTTAAATCTCAACTAAGCCGCAAACATGGAATGCAAATTCTTGGAAAAGTTCCCTCTGCTCGGCGTCCACCAGCTAACTTGCCTTCTTTGAAAACTGAAACTGGACAAGACTCAAACATCAAGTGAGTCATTTCCATATACTTACATATTTATAAAACATGCTCCATACTTAAGAGCTTCAATGGATTGTTACCATTTTAATGGATAAATAAAACTGCATTTAAAAATGTTTGTGTACAATTTCCATACTTTGTATTATACTGATTAAAAAATATTTACAACAAGCTATGGTTTTGAATATAAAGTTGTGGTATCTCAAAACAAAGTTTAAAAAAATGTATAAGTAACTTGTGGGTAATTTATTAAAATGAAATTTAGTTATATATTTTGTACTATTTCAGTTCCAATACTACAACCACCACAACAGTATCAACACCAGCAACATGCACTTCCCAAACAGCAGTAAGTATCACAATAAAACAAGCATTCTACAATATTATTGAACTGAAGTAATTGTGTTGATACATTTCCAGGCTACAACAACGACCAGCGGTGTTGTTGCGGGCTCAGCGCAGGGCGGCTGGGTGCCTCTGCCACCTCCTTCGTCACCACACTTTCGCACAGAGTTCCCCTCTTTAGAGGCTGCCGCTCAACCCTCACACCGAACTACAGATGTTCCAACCTCACAGCCACTATTAAGACCACAAAGTAAATATATTTTTAATTTTTTGTAAATGCTATTTGAGAACATGTTGCATACCTCTAGTATTTTTTTTAAAAGTAAACTTGTCAGGCGAGTAACTGTATACATTAAGATATTCATAATGTACGCAAATTTTATTTGAACCAATACAGCAATCATTGTAATACAACGCATCTGTAGTTCCTCTGGTATTGCGGATGTCCATGGGCGTCGTTGAACACCTCTGTGTTCCCGCCGCTCGTTTGCCCCCCCTCTCTTATAAAAAAAAAATAAACTCTGGTTTGTTTTTATGTTCAAGTCACAGAATTTAGTTTAATAAACCATTACTTCAAGTATACTATTATAAAAGACACAATTACATGTTAAATGTATTTGAACAAATTGTCACTTTACTAAGAACAACATTTATTTATAAGCTAAATGTTTGCAAGGTTGTATTTTTTTTATAACTTATGTAATCGAATTTGTTTAGTTAGTGCTTTAAAAAACCACTGTGTGTTTATGCAGTAGTTTATTTTTTTTAATGCAAGCAATATTCGTTATCATATTGTGGAGGTCAATGCATTTCCTGCATTCACAACCTTCAATATAAACTTTGATTTGTTGTACTGGAATAAGTCATTACACGGTATTTAGAATTAACAATAAACTGTCTAAATACATTTTATAAGCGACTAAAATGATAAATATGTGTGTCTGATAAAGTGTTGCCATAGATTGTACTAGCTGTTGCTCGCGACTTCGTTCGCGTGAAATTAAAAAATATAGCCTATGTTACTCACGGATAAATTACCTTTCTAACAGTGAGAGAATTTTTAAAATCGGCCCAGTAGTTTTTGAGTTATTTCAATACATAGAAAAGTAGAAATCTTTCCTCTTTATAATATTAGTAAAGATAATGTATTATCTATAACTCTGAAATAACTCAAAAACTACTGGACAGATTTTAAAAATTCTCTCACCGTTAGAAAGGTAATTTATCTGTGAGTAACAAAGGCTGTATTTTTTAATTTCATGAACTTTAGACACACATGTTCAACTTACAATTTTTAAGGAACTTATTTATTTCTAGCATTGTTCCTTTATTAAAATTAATTATAATTATAATTGTGTTATGTTATTAATTCTACACAATAGTTTAGTACTATTCATTAAGCTCATTATTGTACTTTAAAACAAACTATTATATCCTTGTGATGTTTCATAGATAAAGGTCATTTAAATCACAAGAACATAAAAACAAAAGACCTACTGAATGCTTTTAACATCAATTATTAACTATTATTTTGTGTTCTCTGTATCACTTTTTTTAAGTGATGTAACAAGTTATTAATATGTAATAGTTTTGCCAAACAAAATGTTTCTAGATATTATTTATATTTATCTCATTACCATAAACTTTTTAGTACATATATGCATTATATATTGCCTATTTAAATTTCTTCGTTTTTAACAGTCAATAAATCATATTTTTTAGCGGAAGGCAGTTGGACGTGCGGTGGGACGGCAGGCGTTCGTCAAGAAACTACATCCTCTCCCGCCGCCGCGCCCGCCTCGACGCCCGCCGCACAGCAAACACCCGCTTTCCGTGCTATACTGCCATCCTTCGTGAGTACATCTACTTTACATTGGAGTTTTTGAATATGTAAGGTTATTAATTGCGTTATATATTTTTGTAGCTGATGAAAGGTAGCAGCGGCAGTGGCCTCGGGCTGGGCACATTGAGCACACTACGTGACAGTCGAGGCGGCGGCGCGGGCGCGGGCGGAGGCCCAAGCAGCGGCAACATGTCCAACTCACGGACGATGTCTCGACCGCCCGCTACGCCACGAGCCGTGGAGGTTTTAACTGCACGACCCATTCTGAGGGAGGAACAAATATCCTCGCTCGATGACATCTCTCGTGATGCGGGATGGGCACAACATGACGATATTGATTATGAGTGAGTACTTTGAATTATATGAGTATTTTAATAATTTATATGTTTAATATGCAATGTAATAATGAAATATGTATAAATTTTTTAGTCAAAAATTGGACTTCTCGGATGGTGAATCATCGACACCCACTACAAAGTCTAGTAATAAAATTAACAACAACCGTCCGAGTGCAGATAATGAGCGTTTAGATTCTAAGATTCATGAACCCGGTGACGAAGACCAATTGTGGGCTGAACGGCGACAAAAGCAAAACAATGAAGTGGCCCAAGCTGTCGCTAGAGCACGGCAGCGGAAAGAAGAAGAGCAACGGCGACAGATGCGTGACACGCCGGTATCGATTCAGCAGACTAAAGATAACCGGGAGAAATCAGATCGAATTGATAAAGATCGCAATGATAAAAGAGAAAGAGATTCAAATTCTAGGGAAAAAGAGAGATTGGAAAATAGAGACCGCGATAGAATGGATAATAGGGAAAAGGACAGAATGGATCACCGCGATAGAGATACAAGAGAAAAAGATAGAGGTGAACCAAGAGATCGTGAACGTATAGATAACAGGGATCGTGATCGTAATGACAATAGAGATAGGTTCGATAACAGAGATAGGGAGCGAGATTCTGATAGGGAAAGACATGAGAACAGAGATAGAAATAGAAATGACAACAGAAACGTCATGGAGAATGAAAAAGAAAGATTAGACGCACGGGATAGGGATCGTAATGACAACAGAGATCGCCTAGATCGTGACAGGTTTGATAGAGACAGAGAGCGTGGTGATAGAGAACGCGATCGGGACCGTGATAGAGATCGTGAACGTGATCGCGACCGGGAACGTGATCGTGGTGATCGCGACCGTGATCGAGGTGATAGAGAAAGAGGTGATCGCGATCGGGACTTCAGGGACAGAGATTATGGTCGCGATCGTGACCAGACCAGTAATGCATTCTCTAAAACTTTCCAAGCTAATATACCACCAAGGTTCTTAAAACAACAACAAAATCGACAAGATGAACAACATAAAGGATGGGCATTTACAGGAAAAGCGGCGCCAAGGCGTCAAGACGCACCAGCGTATAATGCTCCACGCCATGCTCCACATAATGGCCGCCGCTCATATTCAAGGTATTTTTACTTTTGAAATATAAACCCCCAAAGTTGATCTTCTTTTACATGGATAATTTCTTTTTCAATGTTTTGTTTACAGAGACTATTCTGATCGTGAAGATGAAGTAAGAAGAGACAAAGAAGCTTCTGGTCCTCAGTGGCGCTCAGAAATGCAGGATTATGATAAATCTGCTCGGGATGTAGAAAAAAGTAACTCTAAAGATTATGGTAATGACTTCAGAGATAGAAGAAATGAGTCCGAGAGAAAAACAATAGAAGGCCACATTGAGCAAAGAAGTAGAACTGCTGCTGATAAACTAACTGAAGTATTTGAAAGAAAAAGTATTGGCCTAACTGAGCCATTTGCCCTTTCTGCAGATTCTCCCGCACAATTACAGCCACCAGAACGACATCCTACACCACCTGTAGTGCCACAGGAATCTACTGAAAAAGACTATAGTAAAACTTCATGGGCCGAAGCATCACAAGATGACCAAATAAAGTACTCTCCTTTAAAAGCCTCATCTGAAAATGTCGAATCATCTAAAGAGAAGGAGCGAGCGCCAAAAGAATTCACATCGTCTTCTGAAATAGCAGATATCAATACTCCTTTACTCCAACAAACTCTTCCCACTCAACCTCAACTACAAAATGTTACTCCATTAAACAATCCTCCTACTGTATCACAAAGTCAAACTAACAAGTTTCACACTAACCAAGGGTCTATTGTGCAAGATTTTACAGCAAACCAGCAAATAACCCAATTGACACAAAGCACAGCCCAATCTGCACCTCTTTCTTCTAATCAATCTCAACTTCCATTTACTGATAGCCAATCTCTTTCTAGGCTTGGCAATCAATCTATTTCCAAACCTGGAACTCCAAATGATATTCCTTCAATTTCACCACAAGTTCAAAAACCTGTTGACATAATTTCACAACACATATCAAGTAAGCCTGCATTCACTTCTCAAAAGTCTGACAAAGATTTTTCAGAATCAGAGTCCATAGCATCCAAGTCTAGCAACGATCCGACAAACTTACTAGCGAAAAATAGTGACACAAGATCTGCTGAATCTATTCAAGGTGTTACAGATACACAAACACATGTTAGTGAAGAAAAGAAAAGTGATTGCTTCAGTAATGAACAACAATTGCACAAAATACCCTTGAAGGAGCCTATTGAAAGAAAATCTAGTGGATCAGGATCTGAAAAGAAAAGCAGAGGATATGGAAACAATAGCGGTTATGTGTATAATAGAGGTTGGGGACCAAGAGAATCTCGCGGAAGACGTTCGCATCGAAGCTCCCGTTCTAAAAATAGGGCCAGTGAATCTGATGCGTCGACGGATGGAGCACCTAACGCTGATCGAAAAGAACGCCGTAGGGCCCCTCGTAGCCCACGAGGTCCAAAGAAGCCAGAAAGGTCTGAAGATATGAATCATTTAGTTGATTCAGGCCAGCCAATAAGCGACGGTGTAGATAACAGGGAAATACCATTTGCTCCTCGTGGACAACCATCTAGACGAGGACGGGGAGGTTTTCAGGGGACAACTAGACCACCAGCCCCTGCAAAGCGAGTTACAGGTTATGGACCCCCCAATACTAAGAGTCCTTTCAGTCAGGCAAATAGAGCCGTTAAAGATACTGAGGATGGAAAAGATCCTATCCAAGATGATCGAATGAAACCTAATAATAAACCAAGAACTGGTTCATCGACTGGAAGGGGTCGAGATCGTCGTCCTAAAGGAGCTGGTCAACTGAGTGGTGAAGATGAGAATTGGGAAACAACATCCGAACATTCCGAAAGCGGCGGCGCTCGTCGCCGTTCTGTAGGCGGTAGACAATCTTCTCAGTCTCAAAAGGGACCTGGTGGACGTAATCCAAATAATCGACAAAATAACGGTCGTAACGGTCAAGGTAACAAGAAAGACAATTTAGATGGGAAAAATGCTGATATAACTGATGCTATAAATCTTAAAATATCCGCTATAAAGAAAGACGATGAAATTGTTGATGATGGATTCCAAGAAGTGAGAAATAAGAAAAACTCCAAAGATCCCAGAGGACCAATAGGAAAAGACGATAATCAACAATTGTCTAAACAACCTAGATCTCATTCTAATCAAGGTGGAGGAAGAAATGGTTCCTCATCAAGGAACTCTAACGACAAGGGACAAGCTCGGGGACCAACACCCGTTTCTGGGAAACCCAATCCACAATACGAAAGACCGCGACAAGCCAATTTGGCACCCCGTTTTGTGAAACAGAGGCAGAAACAGCAAATGGGTATGATGTCCAGCTTTAGTCCTGATACTGGAGCTGCTCCGCCACCGCCATCTGTCAATGCCTGGGATAAACCGATTTCACAGACGTTGCGCGGTAATATAGACGAGCCTTTAGAGGTAATTGATAACAAATCGAGTCAATCCAGCCAACGGAGTACACCTGGGGATGTTCCTGCTGAGACAAAGACAGCTTCAAGTCCATGCACAATTATAGCTGAAAAAACTGGAGTCTTAGATGGCACCACTCCCCCTGTGGAGACCATTATCTTTGAAAACACAAATTATAAAACAGTTCCACCAGCTGAGGCTTTAAAACAAAAATATCAACCTAGTGCAGCTAATGTGAAGACTCAGAATGAGGATGTTCCCACAGAAATTGATGCACGGACCATTAATTTTAATGGAGATGTACGACCACGGCCGAGGTCTATTCAAGAAATAATGGCGGAGAATAGTAGGCCGGTACCTGATCCTGAAGGATCTTTAGGTCTTCCAATGTCTTTTGACACATCACAAAAAACTGAAGACTCCTCTGACATGAAGCTTGATTTTGCCTTTGACTCAGATTTGGGTCAACTAACCGAAGATAAAGCTGCTAAGTCACTTGGCTTGCCCCGGAGCACTCATATGAGCTCTTCCAATACTATTTCTCCTCTGGCAGCTGATCTCAATTTAAAAATTGCTAGTGTTAAAAAAGTTTGGGAGATGCCTGCTGTGGCTGAAGGAAGTGAGGAATTGCAGTTTGCCGGATTCGAAGAAAACAATACAGACACCGGTGCTCCTCCTAATGTATGCAAAGTAAAGCCAACCCAGCAATTGCAATCCCCGCCTCCTCAGCATTACAATCACATGGGATACCAAAGTGGATATGGTGGCTTGTCAGTGTCTTCACCCCCTGCTGTTCTCTTTAATTCATCGCAACAACTCTTAGGCTCATCACAACAGTTGCCACAACAGGGAGGGCTATATGGAGCATTTTTGGATCAAAGTCGAGGTCAGTTCGGTGGATTCCCGGGGACACCATATGGTGCAGGGTCTGCCGCTCCCTACAACTACCAGCCCCCTCCAGACATGTTCCAAAGTCTTCCAAGTCAATATCGCATGGTAAGGAGCTTTTCAATAATTCAATGATACTAATTTGTGCCATACTTTTTTCATTTAAAAGTTTTATTTGTATGGCGACAGGCGGCTGCTGCCGGTGGTGGAGCCGCGTTTGGGCAATCAGGGCAGTTGGGCAACAGCCCCAACACTGTCCTCATTTCAAGCACATCTAATTCGTTGATGTCTGCCACTGTCAAACCTTCTTCACAACAAATAGGAGCTATAGGTATAATTGTTAAATATTTTTTATTAAAAGTTAACTATAAATAATACACTTTTGGTCACATGTCTTTATAAAACAATCTATAAGTAAGTTGAAATTTTATTTTTCCTTTTACATGTCAATGTAGAGCGTCAGTGCCTCAGTAGTTTAAGCACTTGACTTGTAATCTACAGGTCTTGGGTTCGAATCCGCCATGTACCAATGTGATTTTCGAGATCCTTGTGTACATAATTTGCCCGACGTTTTTACGGTGAAGGAAAACGTGATGCAACCTGCACATATCGGCGAAAAATCTCAAAGATATGTGTGAAGTCAACCAACCCGCAGTGGGCCAGCATGATTGACTATGGCCACCTTACTTCGGGTAGTAGGCCCTCAGTGGTGACGTATAGTGAGCTGGTGATGATGATGATGATGTTAATGTACTAAAAAAAAGATACGGTTTAACATGTTTATCTTTGTGTTTTGTGATATTCAGGCAGCAAAGGTGGTGGCGTCGGCGGCGTGGGAGGCGTGGGCGGCGTGAACACGTACCAGCAGCAATTCCTCGGGTACTCGGGGCCGGTGGGCGAGGCGCCGTACTCACTGCCCGGCCTGCTACCGCGCCCCGCGCCCCCCGCCAGCTCCTACTACTCGCCCTACCAGCCGCCCGCCGCGCCTGCGCCCACCTACCCCCTGCAGTTCACACAGCCCGCGCAGTCGGGCAACGCCTTTGGCTCACAGTTCCTTACCTCGCAGCTACAAGTGGCCGCCGCCGTGCAGCAAATGCAGGTAATATTCTATGACTCTAGGTTGTGTTGTCATAACAATTTATTATAAAGGACAAAATTACATGTGGCACTTCGTTATATCAGCAACAGTACAGAGCGCCGCTGCAGCAGCAGTACGCGCCGCCTCAGCCGCGCCCCCCGCCCCAGCCGCAGCTTAAGAGCCCGCTACACGAGCACGCCAACGGCTTTGCGCCGCTCTGCGAGTCCGCCTCACCTACACCCAAGGGCGCTTCGAAGCCCCAGAAGCCGCCGCACTCGCCGCCCCAGCACAAGTACCACGCGCCGCCGCCCTCGCACACGCCGCACCAGCACCACCAGCAGCACCAACAGCACCAGCAACACCAACACCAGCAGCACCAGCAGCACCAACAGCACCAGCAACATCAGCAGCACCAGCACCAACAGCATCAGCATCAGCAGGTGTGCTACTCTGTAAGCCATAAACCACATCTATATTACAAAGCTAGCAGTAAGT
>LD688947.1:1169808-1180006 GCA_003118335.3 Papilio memnon
AAACAACAATAACAAATTTTAACAAATCGATAAGCGGTGTGTGTACTACGTGCAGGCGGCGGCGGTGGGGGCGGGGGCGGGGGCGGCGAGCGCGCGCCGGAGGGCGGCGAGGCGGCGCCGGGCGCGGAGGAGCCGGCGGAGGCGGGGCCGGCCGAGTGCGCGCCCGCCGCGGACCTCAAGGCCGACTGATGCCCCGCGGCCCTGCACCTGCACCTCTACTGCCACCTCTCACAATTTACTTTCTCGCTATATTTAATTAAGTCGTAAATTATGAAGTGATTTTAATATTATTTAAGAATCGTGCGGATCGAAGCACCCGTTTCACATCCGCGACGTCGACTCCGAGCGGCGACGGCGACGGCGACGGCGGCCCGGCGACTCGGCCTCTCGGCATCGCCCCCGCGCCGTGCGAGATGCTCCGTTTGTTTGTATG
Source organism: Papilio memnon (assembly GCA_003118335.3). Classification (NCBI taxonomy): domain Eukaryota; kingdom Metazoa; phylum Arthropoda; class Insecta; order Lepidoptera; family Papilionidae; genus Papilio; species Papilio memnon. Next base: position 1,170,242 of record LD688947.1, read on the forward strand.
TAAATATATAGATCGGACGGACATCCGGCTGTCTAATTGACTGTTATAATTTAAGGATATGTATGTATAAACGCGAACGGTCGACCGCGTCGCGGTGGGCCGGCATCGCGGGGACTCTGCGTCCGACCGATGCTGCCTCGAGACCTCTCATTAGTGAATATGTAGCCGCGGTTTGCATAACGACTCGTCGATGCAATACGAATAAATAATAAATGCAAGTTGGAGCGAGAAGACGGCCGCGCCCCCCAGCGGTGCGCGCTTGCGCTCCATGTATCATAATCAATTATTATATGCGAATAAAATTATTATGACCCATTAAGTTTTTTTATTTGTTAACCTTTGAGTGTTCATACATGTAAATCTTGTAATGTAAGAACTGTATTGTTCAGGGTTCTTCGGAACATTGAAATTTTTGTGAACGAAGTTTGTAAGTCGATATATAACTGATTTGTATGTAAAAATATAGGTAATCTGTTTAAATATTAATGTGTTGAACAGTTGAAATTTCTATGAATTGAGTAGTGGTTGAAAGTATATAGTGTGAGTGATTATTGTATTAATACACGGTATCATTGTGGTTTGGTTTTATTTTTTCAACACCTGCCTACTAGAAAAGTATCAACAAGTTGCTTAGATACGTGGGGCTGGGGGAGTTATCGACTTGACATGATAACTGTTGGGGTAATTCATACTATAATGCTAAAAATCAATAAACGAATAAAAGTAATAAACCCTTCAAACTTGCTAGAGTTCTATGTTACAGCGAATGTGATCGGAATATATTTTATGCTTGGCAAAAACTTGCGGCTATCAATCGTCAACGGGGTTAAAGGTGTAGTGTCAGCAATTTTTTTCCACCTTGGCGACTATATACAAGTACATGTATCTTTTGTTTTCACCGATATATAAACAACAATAACGTTACCCTGCTGGCTGCGAGCCAAATATTGGGAACCCCAACAGGAACGCATGAAGTTAGGGACGACTAGACGGCGCCTAACAAAAATATAACAATAACACGCACATGTTTCTTTAAGGGATATCCTTATATTATGTAATTTGCATTTAGACCAAAATTGCGAGATAGATCAATGGAAACTCTCGCGGTTAAGATTTTTTAAAAAATAAGGCAATCAAGGCCCCGACGAGTATCGAACTCGCGATCTCCTATTCACTAGACAGGCGCTTTAACCAACTAAGCCACGGCGCCGATGTTGCAGATATCAAAATATATAGAATTTTAATTTATATGTAATTAAGCAAAATGATTATTTCAAAAAACAATAACAGCAATGTGCTAAAAATAGACGTCTTATAAGTATGGGTATACTCGTAAGACGTCTCACAGGTAAAAGGAAAGTTCATAAAGTTGTCTGAACCGTATTTTCTGAAGGGTAGATTAAAATATATTTGCAACGTGAAACTGTAGTTGGGAGCTAGTCGTGGGTCAACAACCAGACGGTGGCGGTTCCTTTGTTCGCATCCTGCTCCGTTTGGGACGTTTACCCCGCTTTAAACAACGTAAAACTCTTACAAGTCGGAGGATTGTAAAAGTTATTGAGATATTCAAACATTATATTTTTAACTAGCACCCGTGTTGTGTTGAATACTCGATCGTTACTGCGCAATGGAAGATGAATTCTTAAAGAAGCTGCAAGCATTATACACTGTGCCTATTAGATCTCAAGGTAAGCCATCTGTAGAAATAAAGTCATTCTCTTAATTAATATTGGATTTTCAATTAATGAAAACGTAAAGGTGATCATCGTACCCCTTTAATTAATCTAACTACCAGCCTAATTGATTTGATTAATTTGTGCACATTCATTAAATTAACATAATGACACTTGAGAGAGGTCTTTGACCGTTGTTCACTTAGACAGCTGCATCTATAGCGCATACTTACATACTCGTACAAAGAACTCGGATCAGACGACTGACGATCTGCTTACAATAAGACAATTAGTAAAGGAGCACTAGACTAAATGACTAGTAATGTTATAATGAAAAGTAAACATACGTACTAATAGAACATGTATTTTGCAATATTTTCTATACTTTTTATTTATGGAAATTAGCAAACTGCTTTGTTTTGTACATTCCATGTACGTAATGGACCTTTAAAGAATTTTTCAATCTTCAATTCAAGTAAGTTCAAGAAAACGTTGAACTATTTTTTTTTATTCCCATTGCACGATAATCGATGTGCAAATTATAATAAAAAAATGTCCTTTAGTGGCTGCACGTGATCATTTTCGTGTGACCAATACCGTTTATGATATCTAAATGACGGGAATTGCAAAGTCTTTAGCACTTGGAATCAGTTTATGTTGGTTTAAGTTATGTAGGCACATACATAGATTTAATACAAATGAGGTTAGCATAACAACGTACAGCGTTGCATGCTGAACAAGAACTTAATACGGTTTCCTATAAGTCATCAGTTACTACGCATTCTAAGAAATTATGTCAAAGCTAGTGCCTACTTATGTTCTCCAGGAAGTACAAAATCCATTGTGAAACTAATTAGCGCCGTCGCTCGATTGGTAATCGATGCTCACGAGTCAATAGAATCGTAAAATCTCTGAACATTTGATAACACTTTTTAATCCTTGTTAAATTAAAGTTGTGCCTTGCCTGGCAATTGATTATTTATGCTATTTGTAGCACAAGTGTAATATTCGTGCAAATGGTCATCTTTCTTTTCCGATTTAGATTTGTTAGTTGTTATTGTACGGCATAAGGCTATTTTATCTATAAATAAAGGTAAATAATTAAGTACAAGTAAATAGAAAATTATATGCTAAATAAATTAGCTTTTTGAAAGTAATTAGATTTAACAACATATTTGCACGTTTTTGCCATGTCGCTATTACCTTTCTGCACACTAATTACATTCTACATCCGTGACAAAGGGGTGGCCTATCAACTATTCATGTTAAATGCACTTTAATTATACACTAACGATAGAAGACATGCGATATTACGAAACATATAAATGTTTTGTAACAATATCATTATATTCAGCCTTATATTCAGCCTCATTAGGCTAGTACAATAGTGTCTTAATTTTCAGTATTCTATAATTATAATAATTTAATCTTGTCTAACGAAAAACTACAATGATAAAATCTCATTTGCGAACGGTTTCACGGAAAGCATGATAAGATTGCAGAATTAGACGGGCAAATCTAATTATTTTTTCCTCATACACGTCACCAAAATGTGATAGGTCGCATCCGTACGTTTGTTTTAGTGGTAATGGAAATGCGCCGCCTATACGCTGTCAAGCAAATCGGTTTAATTAATTAATTGATAAGCTCTTTGTTTACATATACGGGTAATAAAGATATTTGCGGGCAATATCAATGGCCGATATTTGTAAAAGGAAAGGTAATTAAACTTGACAAATACAAAATCTACATTTGACCGCGACACCATAGAAATTAAAGCTATATGCTTAGTTCTGACTGTTAAACTGTTACCTAAACACGTACATTATAATTGAACAGTTCGACTCTCAGAACTGAGCGGCTGAAGCGGGCATTACGAATTTTACATCTGACGAAGTTTATTGGTATAAAAGTGAATATCATTGCTGATAAGCCTTTACTTGTATTTCATTCAATTATATTTATATTGTGAAATAAATAATAGGGAATGCCCGTAATCATTTCATTGAATTGGTGATAGCGTAATATCACAAAGGAAACTAACATTTTGCGTTTATTTTAGCGGTTATCTACGTTTATAAAACCACATGTGATAAGAATTACCAATAAGTGCACAATCAGTAATTCCCAGCAATTACGAAAATATCATTCGATTGGGTTATCTTAAATCGAATGAAATAGTCAATGAGTCGTTAAAGTTGTTAATCGATTGATTCTTCTTAAAAATTCTGTTTGATGGTCTTTTAGAAAAGGATTTTATTCTTGTATCATGAAACATTACAATTGGTAAAAATAAGATGTGACATGTTAGAGCCTACAAAATATAACAATACTTTTTGTCGTGTTACTGGTAGCTGCTAATCGCGCCACAGTAACAGACTTAATTGAGCTTATTGTTGCTCTAGATAAGGTGCACCCGCTATGTTCGTATGTGGCGAACTGACGATGATTCCATTGCTCGCTCACGACACGTGAACGTGCAATGGAATTGGAACGTGTTTGTAATTGGTGTAAAAAAACAAAGATACATCAAGTTTTAACATTATCCATCCTTTAACTGCCTTGTTAGCTATTAAGCACTATTCGAGCAGTATACTCGTAAACTAATGCTAAGTATAGTATTGGTCGGCAAGTACTTATGCAAGTTAAAACTAAAGCGAAAAACTAAATTTCTGTGCTAAAAATTACCAGTTGCTAAATTTCCTTTGTTCATTGTGATTTCAATTTCCAACACATGGCTATTTCCTTTTTTCCTTGTTTGTCGGATTGTCCTGTGGAGAACTGCACAACGAGTTGCGACGACAACATTCAGCCACGCTCCTCTTGCATTATTGTGAGAGTGAAGTGATTCAGTAGTCTTGTAGTCATCCAATCCAACCAATCAACATTCAGCAGTCGTTGTTCCGACGCTCCGTTGAGCGGACGCGTCACGAGAGTCATCGTTAGCGTATAAAACTTTCGCTTACAATTGTGTTTGTAAATAAAAGGCAATTTCAAAGTTTTAGTGAATCTAAAATATGGATACGTGTCGCCTTTATCACTTAAATAGTACTTTCGATTGTTTACGTTAAATAACGCTTGTCTGTTGTAGTGAAAGTGATAGTAGTACAAAAATATTTAGCGGTGATTTACCTGTTTTGACAACAAAGGATCAACCCCGGGAGCTTTGAATTAAATGCTCATAAATCGTCATCATGGGTAAAGATTATGGTGAGTTTGGGCATGTAATTATAAAATTATTTTAGTTAATATGAGCCATATTTATGAGTGAGACTTCCTCATACATTAGTTATAGTAAACAGAAAAGTGTAGGTGCCTACAAAAACACTGAATAAAAATACATACCTACTTGAAATTTCCTATAATGTTAATCTTACTATAAGTTATAAATATTTTTTTACAAGAACAAAAATGTTTAATCTAAAAAGCTCATCGTCGCACAAATAACTTCATAAAAGTAGTTATTTTCTTTGTTTCCGGGATTATTAAGGCAAAGAGGATTAATTGGTCAATTGGTTTAAGTGACATCAATAAAGGATGCTCGGTTTTGTACGTAGCTTGTGTCTAGAAAATGTTATTTTATATTCCTTGTTATTCTTACGTTCTTAGTGTTCTCTAAACCTACTCGGTTTTGTTTGTCTTGTGGTCAATGTTTTAGCTTTTTTAAATATGCATAATCGGGAATCGCCAGGATTCCACCAAGAAAGCTAGTCGTTTGAAAGTTTTGTACACATTAAGACGACCACGCGGAACAATAACAAATAGGACGCAGTTTTTAAATGTGACTATACGAAAAAAGGTTTGTCAATACTTCATGGTTAATACTTTCTTATTATTATTCCATCGTTTATTTACGCAAATCACTGCTACTCAATTGGTTATTTTTATGGCAGAGTTTGTATCGTACAAGCGACTGTACACTTCAGTAAGCGGGCATGGGTAAAATATATTTTTTTTCATTCACATTAATTCCTTTGAATTGATAAGCAATACTCAAGGACAATATTTTTACCCAGAGAAGTGATATGTACTCGTATAATCCAGTATACATTTTAATTTTTACAATATCCATAAAAACCAAGACAAAGACCCTTGTCCTGAAACCACTAAAGTGATCTTTTGAACACATTTACGATGGTCTCCCGTAGTCAAATTAAAGTAAGTCGATTAAAGTAAATTAAAAGAAAACACTAGGAATAAATTCTTATTTACACTTTATATCAAACGTATCTGTCGGATGGCAATAATGCATTTATGGATGCAGGTACAATCAGATACGCTTTATAACAATGTTGCATTTTGATTTCTATGCCTAAGCGATAAAGCTAATGTTTGGCTTTACTTGAGTTAAACGAAATTGACCTTCACGGAGCCGCGATCTCAGTTTACGTAATTTTGCAATAACGAGACGAATGTTGAACTAGTTGATTTAGTCATTATGTACTTCAACAGAATGTCTACACTCGAAGCAAAATAGTTTAAACAAGGTTCCTAACTGCTTACAGGGTAGGTACAAAAATCGTTGATTTGTTACGCATCACGTTACAAAAAGTATCAAAGTGAATATGTATTGAGAAACTTCAAGTGCACTGAATAAGAATGATTTCTTGGCATGGTTGTAAAGTTTTATTTTTATATTAAAAGGGGGCAAACGAGCGGCGAAAACACCCCGATGGTCAATGTCGCCCATGGACATCCGCAACACCAAAGGAACTACAGATGCGTTGCCGGCTTTTGTGTATTTTTCAAGGAGAAAATTCACCATCACGTTGCCCTACCTATTAGAGTGTAGTGAAGGTTTATATGACTCAACAATGAGAGCGGAAAAACCTGCGCTGCGTTCAGTTAATGATTAAAGTAACTAAGTACCACAGATAATGCAATCTGTACAAGTAACTACATGAATAAATCAGGTGTACACATATTAAATGCACAATGCATTATATTAATGCCTGGCAGTACAATGAATTTTTTATCTTGGTAGATGTTTCTGAAAAAAAATAATTATACCTAGTTAATTTATTTATACTTTAAAAGCAGACAGGTTAATGTCCTCATCTCGTCCCTTTATAAATAGATATTGAAATATATTTTAATCACTGTTCATGTTTGAATAAGTTTATGATATCCAAAACGTTGAGGCGGACATTTTAGCGAATATTGAACTGAATTGAATTAGAACAAATATTTTATCTTTTTTTTGTTTGCAAGAATATAATAAAGGCAGACACTTTTGAACCAGCAATAAGTTCATGCTTGCATTGTAGGGAAAGGGAATATAATAGTGCTTCTGTAGATTTGATTAAGGTGAATGAACTTTGAAACAGACGGGATAAGTCTGGAAACTAATGTACGACGATCATATCAATATAGTTTTTATTTTTGTTTGTATCATTAACGTAGTTGAATTCGTAAACGATTAATGTTACATGTTTAGATATTACTAGCTGTTGCTCGCGACTTTGTCCGCGTGAATTTAAAAAACAACATAGCCTATGTTACTCACTGGTACCGTAGCTTTGTAATGGTGAAAGAGTTTTTGAAATTGGCCCAGTAGTTTTTGAGTTATTTCAATGCATATAAAAATACAAATCTTTCCTCTTTATAATATTAGTATAGATAATAGCTTAATTTTAGTCTATTTTCCTTTCCACCCTTTTTAAGAGGAAAGGATGGGAAGGAAAAGTGGATTCGACGGCGAAGGAGACGCGTAGAAAGAGGAGAAGGGGAAATCTCCTGTTTATTTGCGTCGATCAAGTCTATAGGCAGCGGTTTCTTCGCCGTTTCGGCGGATTCAGGTGGCCGCTTGTTCGTTCTGTTATATCATCCCCTTTGTATGACAATATTGCACTGTAGACACATTAAGTCATATACTCAGCATTTTATGCGAGAAGCACCTTTAACATTACAAATAAAAGTTCAGTTCAATCCCAGCCCTCATTTGAGGTACTCGTCGCTTTCGTCTCGTTCTACTTCTTTATTACTAAATCTGTATTGCTAAATCTTTTTACTAAATCTTTTGTATAATTTTTCAATATAGTGTTTGATAATTTTAAATAGTTGTTTTTTAAAACGTGAACCCCGGAACTCCGTATAACAGTTCGCCACCGTACAATATAAAAAAAGTATTACCTCGGGGATATTTGTCTATCACTTATAAGTCCCTAGTAAATTTACATTATTCAAAATAATGATGTCAACTTTTCTTGTGCTTTACTTAGCTTACGCCAGGCTTGGGTTATGCATGATAACGGCCTGCTATCGGATTAGAAATACGATCTGTCGGATGTAGTATTATATTACAAATGTTACATTTATTTCTATGAAATATTTATCTATAATTAAGCAGGCAGTTATAAAAACATTCTGAGCAGATAAATTAAAACAACATTTAATAAATGTCGATTGCAATCATACTATCATACTAATATTATAAATGCGATGTTTAGATGGATGGATGTTTGCTAGAGTTTGTAGCGAACGAATTTCGATGAAATTTTGTATAGACGTAAAGGATAGTCTGGAAGAACACATAGGCTACATCACTTTGGTTTTTTAATTCCACGCGGACGGAGTCGCGGGCGAAAGCTAGTCATTAATACTTGTTGAGGTTGTATATATTTTATAACGTATATTTTAATTATATTATGTACCGTAAAGTAGCGTTATATGGTTTAAGGACACCTAACACATTATACTATGATTATCCAATTCATTCGTCTCATGGATGTGCCCACGTCAATCAGATGACCTCGAACATAGCAAATTCTCTGTTATTCGTGTGGCAAACTACGAGTGGACAATTCTAAACGAAATAGACATTACATTTAAATCTTGTTAAACTATGCAAATAGTACCGAATAAATTTAAACACAATTTATGAAATATTGAAACGAATCTCGGTATTTATATATCATGGGTGTTTCCAAATCTATATAGCTACTATAAAATAATGAAAGTTTTCAAATCTTTGAAGAAAAAGTAAATACGCACTTTAAAATTATAATTTTAAAACAAATGTACATTATTTTCAAATATTTTCAATTAAAGCGTAACATCCCCAATGTTATGGATTACATTGGTCATCAAATACAAACAAAGGCGTTGGATTCCCAGAGTTACTTAAATTGTTAGCAATAACAAAGAAACCTGATGTCCTGGTTACATTTAACCTAAATACTTGAACCATTACACATATACTCGTACTGTGTGACAGGCGAAGCTAAACTTTGAGAAAGTGTAGCAATAGCCAAAAGAATCCCACTTAGTCAGAGATACAAGACTAGTGATGACCTTCCCTCATTTGTTTTCCTCATGAAACCTACATTACGTGAAAGAGCACATTTTTTTAAACATGTTGTAACCGGGTTGCCTAATCCTAGCCTGGCAAGGCTATGTTTAATTGATCTCTGAAGTGGGCAATTTTTGGAGCAAAAACCCCTCATCGAGTTTTCTGAAAATTTTGTCACCAATCGATAGGTCGTAATGTAAACATGACTCTAAGGTGGGGTTGCCGATTTTTTCCTGGCAAGAGTGGGGGTTGCCACCTATTAAATGGTGACAAAATAGAGGCTTATTATGAATAGAGGCTTATTGAATTATTCAAAAATATGTTGCAATTGCTGACATCTTAGGCAACAATGTGTGTTTACGCCTTATTATATAAGTATAGATGAATAAAGGATTGAGTCCTGCTATTAAAATGGAATAAGCAGTAAGAGGCAATATTTTAATACCAACCCAAAAAGTTCATCAATCCGGAAATCTGCATAATTAAATATAATGTTGTAATATGAAGATGGCTGTGATTCAAGTCTTGCTCATATTGGAGCCCTATTGTATTGTATTAGAAATAATTATTCTAAACACAAAGTAGCGGAGAACAGAAGCAAGAGGTTAATATGTAACAATGTTGATTTGTACATATCTATTATTATTAACTATTAACTTAGGTTCAACGGTACGGACATTTGGAAGTAGTTTTCAGGTGAACCTTGTCGATTATACGATTGCATTTGCATTGAGTTCTCGTTATCTGTACGTAGAAATTAATCAGAGCCTTCACGTTGTTGGTACACATCGATAAACTGGC
>LD688947.1:1182777-1199135 GCA_003118335.3 Papilio memnon
GGCCTTAGTAAATCGTCGTAAGCGCAATGTATTCAGTATTGTATCTGACGTTATCGTATTCACATACAGCCGAGGTCGTTCCAACAATTTTACACGGGCTATGTTTGAAAGTGCTTAAATTTAATGTAAAGTAAATTTACTCACAACTGGTGTAATCTGTGAATAAATTACTTACTAAAGGTAGTGTAAGAGTGTACAAATAGTGTTAAATAGTACAAGTTTCGTAATACAACCATTAAATAAATCCGAAATTATCCATTCGATCGTTTCAACTTGGAAATTAATTTTATTCTTCAACTTTAACTTGAGTTAAACTTCTATAAAATGACAGGATAGTTAAAGAAATAATGCAGTGCATAAAAGATACCTAAATAGTATTTCAAAATACGGAAGGAAAATAATTACTTGACACGACAAAATATAGATAATTCTTCATATATAATATTTAGGTATTGTAATAATATATGCATCGCGTTGGCTTTAATAATACAATTAATAAACATCACGTAAATTTGACACCAAATATTTAAAAATAAATAAATTCCGGTGCGATATATTATCTTCTAGCAATAATCAATTTGATAAGAACAGCCAGGTTACGTCAACACACTTTAGTATTGGTTATGAACGGTTATAATCGTATTTCGAAGCAAGTTAAATGTGTGCAGTGTACAATGACCGTGTAGTAAATGTTTTGATTTAAATGAACACAAAAGTGCAGCAATGGGATGTTGTGGCGATTGCTGTGTTTCACCAAAAGAGTCAAGTACGTAAGATAATTGCTACGTTAGATCCCTCAGATATAGGCAGTGCCGTGGTTAGCGTATGGCGAGGTGGTACAACCGCTCAGGGCGCCTGACAGAAAGGAGCACCATAGATCTGCGAATTACTCTCATATGACATTCTTAATAATTCCCCCCTAGTCATGGTATAAGTGGGCGTAGAAGTCTCGCCCAGGACGCTGGTAGAGATAGAACCGGCACTGGATTTATGACTTCAGTACCCTCACTTTTTATACGTTTTTAAAAACTTTTATTAACTGTAGAAGTTAAGCAAAAGAAGCAGATATTTGTGGAAATAAAAAATATATTTTATTGCAGGAGAGCCCATACGATATGAGCCGGACTTTAGCGGGCCTGTCCACAACCGTTCCTGTACCGACATCTTGTGGCTGATTGTATTCATCCTGTTCCTGGGCGCCTGGGGATACGTCGGGTATTATGGTCAGTAAATACGAGGCAACAATGTTAAAGATTCGTGTAAAATTCTTTAAAATTATAGTAATGGTTAATTATTGTGAATCGAATGAGACATCTTTTTCTTCTTAAAGTGCCTCTCCGACTAGCGAAGGTTGGCGGTCAGTTCTCCAAATTTATCTTTATTTCTTGCGAGGCGAAATAGTGAGGCGAATGAGACATAACGTGACCTAATTGAGTTTCACTTAAAATAGCTTTAGTCTGATTTAAAAGTAATATTTTAATATTTCTGTATATCCAGGTATGACAAACGGGAATGTGGAGAAGTTACTGGCGCCCATAGACTCTCGCGGACACCGATGCGGCATGGACTCTGGTCTTGAGGACAGAAAGTACCTCATGTTCTTCGACCTCACGCGTTGCTTGTCCCCAGGGACGCCAATCACCGGCTGCCCCACACAGCAAGTAAGTCACATGATAAATGCCTAGTTGAGGATACGATTATTTATGTAGGAGCCATCCATTAACAAGAAAAAAAAATGTTTGATTCATATGTTACAGATATGCGTGAACAAGTGTCCAGATGAAACGATAGTGTTTCCAACGAGGATCACAGACGCTGCGTCGTTCGAGCAAGTACGGAAAAAGATGGTTTGCAGCGATGACGTCATCGTGTCCACCATGACATACACACAGGCGTTAGACAACATCAGATCCGGCAAATGCGCCAGCTTTGTACTCAGAAGTCAGCCAGGTAATCGTCATTCTATACCCTTGTACTAGTGGTATCATGCGATTCAATCTTAATGATAGCTCAATGGCAGAAAGTCAAATAGTACAACTGGCAGTTACCATATTTCAGTCAGTCATCGTCATCATCGACATGCCATCCCCGCGTTTTCTTTGTGCCGAGCTAGCATTCAGTTTGCATCGACGTTGAAAAAATTAATAATTTTGATTTTGATAATTTTAATATTTGTGTGGCTACTGAGTGTGGCATGATTTAAATGGTGAATCTAACTGAGCCCGAATAGACATAAAAATACGCTTTAGTGTTGTTCCGCTGCATCGGCGACCTCTCGACGATCCAATGCAGGGACAGCAAGCCGGGGTCCAAATGGACAGAGGTCAGCGGGGGAGAGACTTGCGTGCGTAACCCGCAGGCCGCTCAGAGATCGCTGCTGAACAGTGCCACCGCACTAGACTCTTATGTGGGCTGGATCGCCGCTAGTTGGGTCACCTACTTCACCAACAACGAGCGAGAGACACACGTCGTATGTAGACATGTGGCATACCGCATACCGCACGATTAGACTAACTCGAATAACCGTTTCGCATGTGCATCGCTTTTAATGTTCTAAATAATGTATGGCACTTCTAGATAGTGATATAGAATATTCCAAAGATATTATTTACCTCTAGATACCTAATATGAAGCCCAAAAGTAAAATCACTATAAATCATCAAAGATCAAGCGCGAAAATCAGAGTTCTTAGTTAAGATCAAAATTTTTTAACAAGTGTTTTTGAACGAAATGTATTTGGAGGTATTAAAATCATTGGAATGTATTAAGTAGACATGACATGTAACACTAACATGGGGTTTGGTCGGTGCTGGCGCAGTTGTGGGGCGCTGTTTCCCCTTCATCTCGGAGGCGATGGCCGTTATCCGCGAGGTCAACGATAACTTGGCAAATCTGGACGAAAATCAGGTGCTCGAACAACTCGGCAAATTGATACAATTCGATCAGGTAGAGTACACTATTTATGTATGTATCTTTAGTTTTTATTTGGTATAATTATATCGTAAGTATTCTAATAATTCCTTGTATCTAATACAATAACAATACCGATCTCAAACAAATACACATAAACATAACGTATTACTAAAAATTTGAGAACGATAATTACTGTATTTTAATTTTATGATTTCACATTCTCAGTGTAATTATCTATTTCAAGGTTATGTTTAATCAAGTATATTTAGTTATTGATGTTTCAATTCCGATTATAGCATTTGCTTGAGCGGAACAACGATTAAGAGCTTCCTGTTTTCTGAAATCATTAACAAAAGTAAATTAAAAATGAATATCTACTCATACGTACTAGTATAGTATTGTATTATCTGGGGTAATACGTTGTTGGAGTTCTATATATAGATAATTTTTTTTTTCTAATCATTTTCTCGATTGACAAAGTATTATAATTAACTAGTTTCATGGATTAATTTTATGATAGCACATTAACTATGTAGAAATTTCATAGCATGCAAGCATCATGTTTGTGCAAGTGACGTAATCTATTAGCAAATTAATTAATGTCCCTTTTGAATATTCTGTAGAGACGTAAAAAATGTTATTAAGTAAAACATATTTGCATGTTAATAAGTTACCTTAATAATAATAATTTGCATGACTTATTTCCCTATGAGTCATATTTAATTCTAAATATATACGTAAGAATTTTAATAATGTGTTATACTAAGAGTCCATGTATAAAGGAAAATAAAAGAACCTTATCCTCAGCTATTTTTAATTAGCTTTTTCTGTATTATAAGTCAAACATTTATTTTTAATTTAATTACAATTAAGACATACCAAAATTATCTCTATAACGAGTAGACTACTGAGATGACGGAATAGATCGATATGCTGTGTGGGTTAAAGACAGAGAAATGGTATAAAATAAGTAGAGATAATAAGTTATTGTTTGTGTGGTCACCAGCTATCGTCACAAATAGTGCAAGACCTGGTGCAGTCGCGGTGGTACATGGCGGGCGCGGTGCTTGGCGTGGTGCTGCTTTGCTTCCTCTACATCCTGCTGCTTCGCTGGCTGGTCGCGCCTGTCGTGTGGATATCCATCGCCGGACTTCACGTGCTCTTTGGCTTCTGTAAGTTATACAAATTAAACTGGAATGCTCCGTAAAGTGAATAACTAATCTTACTTAGTTAGTGTTTGTAGCCTAAACTGCTGAACGGACCTCGATGAAATTTGTTTTTTTTAATTGCATACGGACGGAGTCGCGGGAGAAAGCTGGTGTAAAATAATTTTGAGAAATAAGAAAATGATATTACAGTTTTTAACAAAACAGTAATAATTTGAATCTAATGAAGACATTTTTTTCCACATTTATAGTAGGTATTTTAGAAGTAGACTGAAGTTAAATTAATTCGTTGTCATATTATTTCCAGCTATATACTTGTGCTACAAAAATTACATATACTACCGGGATAATCCAGTCACCCTCATCCAGACGACGAACCTGAAGGGATACGCGCAGTCCATCTTCACAAAGCAGGAGACCTGGATGACGCTCCTGGTGGTGCTGGCCATCGCGCTCACTATACTGCTCATTATCATCATATTCCTTAGGAGTCGAATTGTTATCGCCATTGCACTTATAAGGGAAGGAAGCAAGTGAGTTAATTAAATTCGTCATAAGTTACATATTCTGATTTTGCAAAAGTTTAAAACAAGTATTGAATAGGGATAATAAATATTTATAGCAATTTTTGGGTTGAAATGGAAGAATGCGGACTACTCTCGTGTAATGCAAATGAATGAAATTGATAAATTAAACCATACTTAATCGAGATTGTTCCTATTAGATAACCTGATTTTTTTTTATTTAATTCCGTGATCTCCATTTAATATGATAATGATGTCCTCAGTGATGTAATACCTTATTGGAGAACCTTGCTATCTTCAAAAGTGTGACCGGAATTAAAAACTAAACTCTATCTGCACAGACCCGTGTGTTCTGCGCATGAGTGTTTTGTAGAACAAAGTGTTCGTATGGTTCCAGGGCAGTGACAGCTATAAAGTCGACAGTGCTGTTCCCGATATTCCCGTGGGTGGTCCAGTGCGCGGCCATAGCGTACGGCGTGCTCGTACTCATGTACCTGTTGTCAATCGGCGACCCCGCATTCCGCGTCGTCAACCTCAAAAATGATACTAGCTGCGACTGCGGCGGCGTCTATACTGAGGTAATTCGTTAGATAAATATAAAAAATCATGCTTGTCATAATCATCTCCCTACCTTATCCTACTCCCATAGGGTCCAATAACCGGGTTTTCGTCCTCCAAATAACTCTTATCATGCGTCTTCTCAGTCATCACTCCCTTCTTGATCATGTCTACCTCTAATATGAAGCTTGTCATAATCTTATCTTACTTAATATTATAAATGCGAAAGTTTAGATGGATGGATAGATGGATGGATGGATGTTTGTTAGACTTTGTAGCCTAAACGGCTGAACGAATTACGATGAAATTTGGTATAGATGTAGAGGATAGTCTGGAAGAACACATAGGCTACTCACTTTTGTTTTTTTTTTAATTCCACGCGGACGGAGTCGCGGGCGAAAGCTAGTGATACAAATAATTCAATAAATTACTTTTTTTATTTTTAATATCCGTTCAATACTTTTCAGTTGTTTAATTGTTTAAAATTTCGTGGGACATTATCAAAACTAATTAAACTAACTTGTTTTGAGACACTGGAGTTTTTTTTTTTTTGTAGGATTACGTGAGTTGCGATCCAGCAACATTTACGTTGAAGTGCCGCGACGCTAGCGCCGGCGCGGGCGAGCTGGGCACCTGCCGCCTCGCCTCCTGCCACTTCACCGGCCTCGACGGACCCCACAGCATTGTGTACTTACACTGTAAGATATTTACGACTTATATAATTTAGTTCAAATAATGTAAGCAAATATAGTATCCCTTAACATCCTCAAATTCAATCTTCCAAAAAAATGTTACGCACAACTTTATTCACAATTAATTTTATTTTTCCAATACAAATGAAAACGAGAAAAAAAAGAATAATTTCAGTTTAGCTAACTAGTTATCGAAGAACAAAAGACTGAATCTATTATTTGCATTGTTTTAGTGGTAAATCTGCTGGGCTTCTTCTGGACGATGTTCTTCATCAGCGGCGTGGCTGACATGATGTTGGCGAGCACCTTCTCCACCTGGTACTGGACCACGCACAAGAAGAACCTGCCCTTCTTCACACTCACTGCTGGCATCTATCGGACGCTACGGTACTTTTATACTGCCTTAAAGTTCATTCAACGTCTATAACATTTTACTCGTAGCTTCTTTCTTTATATTGTTCGCAAGATTAAATGCAATATGTTCCTTTTTTTATCAAAAATTCAGATTATTGACCGACTTCCCAAAAGAAGGAGGTACTCAAGTCGTCTGTATGTTTTTTTTTTTATGTGTGTTATTGAAAATAATTTATTAATATTTCTTGTAACATAATTCGAACCAATTACCTTACGTTCGGTAGTCGTACCTTCAACCATTAGTCTATTGAATTTTTTTTTATGTATTTTCAGGTATCACCTCGGCACCGTAGCTCTAGGTTCACTAATCATAGCCATAGTGAGAGTGATAAGAGTAATTCTGGAATACATCGATCATAAAATAAAGAAGTTCGACAACGCGTTCACTCGCTGCATATTGTGTTTCTGTAAATGTTTCTTCTGGTGCTTGGAGAACTTCCTCAAGTTTATCAACAAGAACGCGTATATAATGTGCGCGGTGCACGGCAAGAACTTCTGTTCCAGCGCCAGGGATGCCTTCTCTTTGCTTATGAGGAATATTGTCAGAGTTGTCGTTCTTGATAAGGTGAGTTAATATTTATTTATGATAATTTTTATTTAACAAAATGTTAGTTTAGATATTTTTGAATATATTATTTTCACTTATACGTGTATATATAATGCAAATTAAAAATGTAAAAATCCAAAGATAATGTGCAGGGTTCTTAGAAATCGAAAGATTTAAGAATAAAAATTGGAATGGTGTATTCGAAGTCAAGTTCCATGAACATAATTGTCCAACTAGAGTGAGCTGAATACGAAATTCTAAGTAATTGAGTACCTACATCGTAAATTTTATTCAACTATTATATTTGTATTTCAGGTGACGGATTTCATATTCTTCTTATCAAAGCTACTGATATCAATCGGCGTGGGTTTCGCGGTGTACTACCTGCTGCAGGTGAACTACCTGTACGAGGTGACGCGCGGCGAGCGTCTGCATCACAACTACATCCCCGCCGTCATACTCAGTGTGGCCACGTACCTCATCTGCACTATATTCTTCAATGTATACTCTATGGCTGTGGACACACTGTTTCTGTGCTTTTGTAAGTATTACCAGAGATAATACAATACTATAATATCTAGCCAAACATACCTTTAGAATGAGGTATCATAGAATTGGAGTGTCTGTATGTAATATTGAAAAAATCGTGGATATGTTTGTATTTGCGTTACTAATAACAAAATACCATTTTTTGTCTGTCTGTCCGCATTTGTACCGGATATCCCGAACGACTGGATCAATTTTGTAGGTAGTGCACACGGAAATATTATAGGCGAAGGCGACCCTTTTTTGTGCTGACGAAGTCGCGCATGACCGCTAGTTTAGACTAAAATTCTGATTAGTGACTAAAGACTCGCGATATATTAATTTGGCCCTATTTTAATATTTCAGTGGAAGATTGCGAAAGAAACGATGGATCGGCGGAGAAACCTTACGCTATGTCTAAAAACCTTATGAAAATACTTGGAAAGAGAAATAAGATTGAGTAGTTTAGATACTAGTAAGTGCCAAAAAAAAAGACAAGTATAGTGACTTTCTTTTGATGTTGCCATACTGGCAAATTTTTTAACCTATTATTATTGATTGTTTTGATAACTCTTGTGTTCATTGTAATGTTTATCTTGTATTCTAAAGTGTAAAAAAACTATTGTAGTATTTAATTTTGTTTATTTTAAAATGTTACGTACTTTCTGTCCGTTCCTTGATGCATTTTAATTTATTAAATATGTACCTATATGCAATATTCAATCACAGAGAAATGAATGTTTATCTATAGTACTAGTGTAGTGTCAGAGTGGGCCGCTAATTCTCCACTGTTTTAAGTTATTTTGTATGAAACCATTAACATAAGTTGTTTATATTTTATATAAGGCATTATAAATGTGATGTTTGCGATTGTCGATTGAAATTTTTGAACTATTGTACATTTTTACTTTTTAAATTCTATACTTACAATTTATTACATTTATAAATACATTTTTGAATCTGTAAATTTGTATTATTAAGTACCCTTACATACATGCAATGCATGTTCAATACTGGATTTATTCATATAGAAATTATGTTTTCTACATTCTCTTTAAAATATTGCAAAATATAAATTTTGATTCACTGCTAGATACTTCACTGTCACATAAAATATTTCTATGACCACCGCTTACGACTGCAACCTTAAGAGCGTAGAAATGGCGAAAACCAAATAGGCATACAATGCTACACTTTATTGTGTCTATTAATTAAAGGTCAGTGTTGCCACATCACAACCAATAACTGTTTATTATTTTTAAAAACTAAAAAGTATACCATCATATTTGATATTGGATTAATAAATTACTACCAAATTTTTAGAACAGTTTATTCAGATAACATATTATTCAATCTATGCTGTGTTAAAAAGGCGACATCAAGCATTGCCTCTGGGTCTAACAATTCCTTTGCATTTCCATACTTGAGGCTCTCTTCATAAGCCATTAGGATGCTTTTGTCATCCAACATCATCTTTGATGCCACCAGTGCGGCAATACAGTTCTTCACTCTTGCCATAATATCCCTAATAGAAATGTCTACTGGCTGAAAAGACAATGTCTATGGTTACACTATCTCTGGTAACACCATAAATATAATGAATTAAATGATAATAACTTTAAAAGTGTGATTAAAATATATAAATCTGATATTACAAGTTGTATTGTTTGAAATACACTAGTCTTAGCCTTAACAAATTTTAAAGATGTTTTTGTACAAGAGTTAGTAACTTTGAAATACCTCGAGTTTATCTTCCACAACATTTTCAAGTTCATCATCTTCTGTGAGCTCTTTCTCGCAAGGAGATATCCATATGTAGCCATTATTACCAATAATTATTGAAATGCCTAGAATATTGTGAAAGTGGTTTTTCCTCCTTTTAATTAATGATGGGAATACTTTGACTAGAGTACCTTGTACTAACTGAAAATGAAAATAAACACCCTGTATAACACCATTTATTACTAACCATAAATCATATTACGCAGTGGGTGTGGGGAACTTCATTGATTTGACACTTTGATTAAAATGCAATAAAAATTATACAAATATTGTATTAATACAGAAAAAAATGTTACTAGTCTTGTTGAATAATTTATTTAGCTTATCCTGTTTCTAATTTATTAACTTACCTTACCATACTTCAAACTTCTCGTGTGCAGAGCGAGTGAGCCATCAGAAAACAAACTCTGTACTTCAGCACTAATCAGATCACCTTCCTGTAATACTTTTCTCATGGACTGTTCATCTTCAACTGACCTTCGACGCTATATAATGTAAAAACGGAAATAAGTGTTTTTTTTTGTTGTTTCCTTAATGAAACCCAAAAATTGATTTATTATTAATACGATTTTTTAGCACAAGTCAGCTACAATTTCCTGCACATATATTTGCATAAATAATACTTAAAATAACGAAACATACCAATTCCCCTCCAGGAAGATTGACTGAAGATAACTGAAGAATTGAGTCTAAGCGCGAATTGGTATCCACTTTCCATCGTCGCTGCTGCACTTCCAACACGCGACCAACAACAACGTCTCCAATTTCCCCGACATATCGACTTTTTAAAGGTCTAATGCATATCAACTTGTTAACTTTTTGCATAACACCCGCCACTGATGACTTTAGATTGTCATCTTCTGTATAAGTTCCATGACCCCTGCAAAATTAAAGAAAAGTATAAGATACCCTAGATTATTATCTTTGGGGTGAAATGATTATGATAACAGTTCTTACCGCATAAAGTCTTGCATACCAGATATAACTTCCCCCGGCGTGTAAAAGCGGGGCAATTCATTACTAGTAGCAACACAATGGTTTACTCGTTCTGATGCTAATCTTATAGAAACGTGGCCCGTCATATTTTCTGTGATATAATTGCAATTACAACTTAAAAAAATAAAATACGTTTTCACCAAAACCAAAATAAGCAATCAAGCAATGACTTGACTTTGACACTTTGACCGTCAAAGTTTCACGTTGACAGTTGACTTTCACATCAAGCACAGAAAATAAAACTTTTGTACTAGATAGATTGCCAACATCAATTCTAGTTAGTATAATCTGTGCTTTGACAGACTAATTATCTGCGAAAATGAACGCCTACTCTATGTGTTGTCAAAATTCAAATGTCAAATTTGGCAAATGTTGACAAAGGAAACAGAAATTTTGCGATTTGTTGAATTAAAGTTATGCTGTGATTTTCGTGGAGCGTCCAGGAAGTACATTTAAATGTTCCGAATTGCTTAAGGATAAATAAAACATAACCATGTCTGCTGCAAACTTAGCGCCCATAACTGCAACGGACAGTCTTTCGCAGGCTCTGAAAGCTAACATTATACCTAATCAAGAATATCTCCTACAGGTATGCGTTGGCATTATTTTCATGCTGTTTCATATATTTATATAGTTTCCTTTGAAATGCATAATTTAAATAATGGTAAATCCCTCAGGGGTCTGTACTAGATTCAGCAGTAGAAGTTCTTCTCCATCGGCTTCGTGGGCTTTGTGACAACGTAGATGCTGGAACAGAAACTTTCGATGATCAGGAAGTTTGTTTTAGTTTACGAGATCCTAATCAACAGGTATATGAACAAAGATTTATATCTGTATAATAATAATATGAAATGAATTTCTTTTGTTTTTCTAATATTTGTAATATTACTTTTCAGGCGGCACCCCTCATGTTGCGTGTGAGAAAAGCACTCGATGCACGAGATATGCCCTTTCAGCTCCGTTACATTGGTCAACCAGATCTAGGAGACAAGACTAGACCGACTGTAGTGCGCTCAAGCCTTGACATTGCTTGTAGCGGTATGCTCATTGAGTTTCTTAATGAACTTGGATGTAGGATTGAATTTGAATATAGTGTTAAAGGTAATATACATGAATATATGGTTTTGTTATATGTATATTAAAGATTAAACACAAAGTATGGATGTCCCATATATTTTGTTTGAATAAAATTAAATTTGTCATTCATATAATTTTAAAATTGCAGGTTACATGTTTAGAAAAGGTCGCATGAAGATTACAGTGTCAAAGGTGTTTAAAATATCACAAAGTTCAATGTCACCGGAGCCAATCTCACAAAGCTACTTAGTTGAATTATCAGTAAGTATTATGTACACCCGTAATATGTTACAAAATAAAAAAATTCATCACCAGCTCACTGTACATCCCCACCGAGGGGCTCAAAGCCTACCCTAAGTTAGAGTGACCAGGCCTTAATCAACCATGCTGGCCTACTGCGGGTTGGTTGACTTCACACATGCAACCTGCACACACATAAATGAATTTTGTCGCCGATATGTGCGGCTTGCATCACAATGTTTTCCTTCACCATAAGAATGTCAGATAAATTATGTACATATGACAATGCGAAATATCACATTGGTACATGGTGGGATTCGGATCCAAGACCTGTAGATTGCAAGTCAAGTGCTTAAACCACTGAGCCACCAACACTCAATATAAAAAATAACTCTAAAAAATCAAATAACTTAGTGGAGGCAAGAAGTGACTTACACATTTAAGCCCACTACATACACTCAGTTCTGATACTTTGAACTGAACTGTACAGTTAAAGTTTTCCTAGACATGTACAGTTTGACTAACTGAACAGCTGTAGCCTGGCTCTATTCTGAAATCTTATTAAATATTAATGACATTTGTAATATATTTCAGGTTTTAGCACCACAAGGTCAAGATGCGATAGGTGAGGACATGCGAGCATTCGCGGACCAGTTAAGGCCGCTAGTGCAACTTGACAAGATAGATTACAAGCGTCTTGGACACATGTCCGTCACCTAACAGATGTTCCTGCCTTAGACTGTACATGCTAGAAAACATCAACTGTGAATTACAAATGTGAAACTTATGTAAGAACATTATTAATATTTGTTTTTATTTCAAAAATAATACAGTTATAAAAAGGACTTATTACAATAGCATTGAACAGTGTTAAGTGCAGAAAAGTGATCAAAAACTACTATGGTAATCATATAAATACTGCCATTTGTTGTAAAACTTATCTTTAAGTTTTCACTGTTAAAAACCTGTACAAAAACATATTGTTGTCTTTATATTTTCAAAGCAAAAATGGGAAACAACATTATTGTTGTAATAAGTTTTATCATCAGTGTGTTTGCAGTTTTAACAGAAACATATAAAGCATAATTTAAAAACGCACTCTTTTGTTTTGATATAAAATAAACCAATCATTTTAAGAGATTTTTTTATATTATTTGGCAATACAAATGTGGTAGGTAATATTCTAAGAGTAAAAATAAAATGTGGATATCTTAACATAACCATATCTTAGTCAACAAAGTCCGGGTTCTTTTTCGAACCCTTTATGACGATGTGATCCTCTCCATAGTCCTTGTCCTCGTTCTTGAAACCGTGAACGTATGCGAAGTTCCCAAAGTATAGACATTTGTTGTAATTCATGGCTACGAAATCTGTAATTTAACGTTTTTTAACTTTGTAAAATAGTATAGTTGTTTTTATTTAAACTTGCACACATACTTATTAAAAGGACCTAAATGTAGGAATATCAACTTGTAGCATTTCTCGCAAAATTGGGTAGTTCAAAAACCACTGTTTCGGAAGTCGATCGCGATCGCTGGATGATTTTAATTTAGCGTACAACTTCGATTTTATGTTCATGTCGCCGTTTATTATTAAGGAAAATAAGAATCTGCAGTAATCGGTAAACGATACTTGGAATTTGTAATTATTATATCTTTATATTTTTATTGTTAAAATAACATTTTCCGCCGGCTTCCGAAATCGTTTTGTATGTAACTTCTAATTTTTAACAGACTGTGAAAATAAGAAGGAGATTTTTCAGTTTTTACCATCATTTCCATCTTTTATCGAACATAACTCTTATTTGCAAGCATACTTATCTGTTTTATGTTCATAATTAACCTGTGCCCTCGAAGCAATTATAGAGATCCATTATGCAGTGATTGTCGAAGATGTATGTAGAGTTGTCTTGCATATTGAAACCGCAAGTTTTCTGGTAATATGTAGGGCATAAACCGCATCTGAAAATACCGGAATATTTATGAATTTATATTTTACATTCGAAATTATTGTACTTTCAATGAATCTACCTCATTACTGTCAGTCAAGAAAACACCATTTCAAGTACCAGTTTACCTATGACCGTCGGGAGCAGGATTTTTCTTGAACACTAGAGGCCTGTCGTACTCGTAAATGCAGAGGGCGTAGGTCGCTGCAAACAGAACGAGCTCCTTGTGACATGTTTTTATTGTGGTGATATGCACACCAGTTCTGATTCCCTAATTCATGTCATGTCATACTGAAATAAAAGGTGTCCCCCTCGAATACGTAATTCTTTTTATTTTTTACATACCTAGAGTCACTAATATAAATACAGACGCCTCCATTTCACAAGGCTTTTCATGTGCTATGACACAATCCGATAATTTTTACTAACTTTCTTATCATTTGATTGATTTACGGGATAATAATAATTTCAAATTTAATAGAAAATGAAACTATACGCTCGAACAATTTAAGCTAGAAGCATGATATTGGTAAAAAATTATACGAGTGTAATTTTTTTAATAAAATACATTGTCCTAAAAATATTAAACGTAGCTCAAGTTGCAAAGGATCGGGGATATTAATCTTAAAATGGATGATCGACGGAACCAAGAGAATAAAAGGAAATCTTGTACCATCAACTTACTCTGTGAAGACGAAAATCGAAACTTTTGGCCAACAATAATCTATACTAATATTATAAAGAGGAAACATTTTTATTTTTGTATGTATTGAAATAACTAAAAAACTACTGGGCCGATTTCAAAAATCTTTCACCATTTAAAAGCTACGTTATCGCTGATTAACATAGGCTATGTTTTTTACTATTTATTAATTCCACGTGGACGATGTCGCGAGCAACATCTAGAAAATAATAAATTACAAACGTATCATTCGACATTGAATGCGATCTGTCAAGGGGAGCAGAGCGACAATTTTTCAGCTTCAAAGCAATGATTAACTAGAATTGTATGCCAATCATTGGCCAGGCGCAGGAGAAATCAATCACGATAAATCTAACAATAGTTCCTGGTAATAAATTTCGAATGAAGTAACAGAGTAATCTAAAATTCCGGTAATGCGCAAGGAAAAGCGACAGCTTAGCAGAAGAATGGCGACGTGACAAGCATCAGGCATTGCGGTGACTCATCGCCGTTCCTTCTGTTTTCAACGCGTTTTGTTATATTACTTGCGATAATTATTTTAATGAGTACACAATCCGCAACCGCGACCCGTCTTGATAACCCTATATACGAAGTCCTTTTATCGTAAATTTAGTTACGTGCTTATTTTATCGTATACTAGCTGTTGCTCGCGACTTCGGCCGCGTAAAATTAAAAAAATATAGCCTATGTTACTCACAGATAAATTACCTTTCCGACGGTGAAAGAATTTTTGAAATCGGCCCAGTAGTTTTTGAGTTATTTCAATATATACAAAAATACAAAAATACAAATCTTTCCTCTTTATAATAATAGTATAGATAAAGAGCTCAATGCAGTAATATTATATGGAATTACATTGAACTAATAATCTAAAAGAAATATCTACATATTTAAACTTAAAATAACAGATATGAATATAGAATGGTTATTTTATCTTACCGGTAGATAACTAACTTACTAATAATCCGTTCATCACGAGCGTTCAGTAAGTGACGAATGTAATAAATTAACACATACTTAGGGGCTTACGGCTGAGTGTAAACGTAGGCATTGGGCGCAATATATCATTGTTTATTGTGGTAAGGCATCATGATTCACTGTGCGTACACATAGAGCGCGTCCGCGGCGCGTAGGCCGCTAGAGGCGTGGGTCGGCGCTGCGATAGCTAAATAAAGCCTCTAATACACGAACGTCACTTGTAATTAATTTTTATGTTATCTGTGCAAACTATAACATGAAATCACCTTGTACGTAAAATTACTAATAATTGTTTATCGCTAATGTTATGTTTTTTTAAATTATGGTTCTTTTAATTCAAAATTCAAACAAAACCAGACTTATATTAAAGTTTTTAATTTTTGTACTTCTATACTAATATTATAAAGAGGAAAGATTTGTATTTTTCGAATTTTGTATGTATTGGAATAACTCAAAAACTACTACACCGATTTAAAAAAATCTTGCACCATTAAAAAGCTATGTTATTAGTGAGTTGAGTTAAGGCTGTTTTTACAATATTTCTTTTAATTTCACGCGGACGAAGTCGCGAGCAACAGCTAGTCGAATATAAAAATAAAAACTGTCCATGCGATTAAATTGTCGCCCATCTGGAAATGACTTTATACCGTGTTGGTGCCGAGTGCGGGTAGCGGGGCGGGCCGGCCGCACCAGACTCGGCGGCGCTGCGTGGCCGCGCCCGCTCACCTTGACGCTCACATAGCTAACAAAACCCTTAAATCAAACCTAATCAACTGTTTAACCCCTCCACCTACCTGTGCAAATTACTATTATATTAGTTAGGGACCTAAACAATTTTCTTCATTTAATCTCATTAATTGTTATCCTTTAAGTCCGAGATGATTCTTTGAATCGGACAAATTCTTATTTGATTACTACTTATTAATATTAGAAGTCCGAAAGTTTAGATGGATGTTTGTTAGAGTTTGTAGCCTAAACGGCTGAACGGATCTCGATGAAATTTGGCATACATGTAAGGATAGTCTGGAAGAACACATAGACTACTTACTTTTGTTTTTTTTTCAATTCATCGCTGGCGAAAGTTAGTCTTTAATAAACCTAAAGGAAGCTTACTTGAATTACCTTTAAACGAAATACCAATATACTCTTTTGAATAACACGTGTCATTTCGTTTAATTATTCACATAATAATTAATAACGTTCTTTTGATTTAACTATACGAGTTATCCCTATCTCAATCCGGTTACCTATTTTAATACCCGTCCGCGCTTACTTCAATACAACTAAGTAAATGA
>LD688947.1:1199812-1211297 GCA_003118335.3 Papilio memnon
ACACAAGACTCATCTCTTTTCTTCGAGATGCAAAATACTTTATAAAGCTTACATTATTTGGATATTATTAAATTAACGTTAAGGAATAAATTTGCAGGATCGTTAAACTCGTAATGAAAATGGAAATTGTTATACCTATTAGGGTTTGAAAAAAGCTCCATAAGAAACTGTTTTTTTCCCCTGAATTTGTGTAAATAATAATTGATATCTTTTTAATAATTTTCAATGTATATGATACATTATAGTGTCAATTAACTTTTTTATTTATAAAAATTAAGTGGTATTTTCTGCCCACGTGACTATGTCACTCAAATTGCAATTCGTTGTGATCGTGACTTGAGGTTCAGATTATATAAAATAAGCAAATTAGGTTCAAGGATTTGTTAATCAAATGCACAATATGACAAATCACCTTTGTACGGTAATACAAAGTCAAAATGTAGCATCTTACCATCAACATACTAAATGACTATGACCTTTGTGTGTTGTGTTGTGATACCATCTATTCCTATATTTTTTTTACGTGTGGCGAAAAATGTCATCATTATATTGTAATTTATTAAAAATATCATATGGATTTTTTGATCAATAATAAGTTGCGGCAGAATATCAATATCCTTTTGTGGTTATGATCAAGTTTAGAGGTGACCTCCGTCCAGTTCTTATTCACGTTGTCGATATAATATCGTAAGTAATTTACTAAATGGCAAAACTAATTATGTCAACGTTCGAAAGCGCGTCGTCGCTGGCGAGCTGATTCTTTAAATATCTATTAGTTATTCAGGAGAAACCTAGGCTCGTTGGTAATTTATTCAGTGAATTAAACGCGTGTCCGTATAAATACGACCTACCTCGCTCGCCATTACACACTACGGCGTAAAACGCGTTCACCGATAGACTATCTAACTACAGTGTACACACACAAGTATACAACAGATCTAATGCAATATAAATACAGAGTAATAATAAACTCGCATGTGTAGTCTACAATCACTATGTTTATTTCCTTTGTTACTATTGATTAATCATAAACCACATGATCGGGTTAGATGTTCTATTCATAATTTTTTCCCAATTATTTTTATCGTGGGTTCCTTCAATATTTACTATAGGTATGCGGTCTTATAGTTTTTATTACAGATAAAGGTTCTGTTAATGGATGAATTTTTCGTTCCAGCATACAGTTTGGTTACATTTTGTATTCAAATCTTATGCAGACTCGTAGAATGCTAATATTGTATTTTATTTTATTTTTTTATTAAACAGGAAAACTAGACATGTTAGTTTTCGCATATAAACAATGTAAATAATAGTATGATAATCGCTAAGAGAACATATAATACAATATGAAACATAATTTAAACGAAGAGGTAACTTAATGAAACTCTTTCTTGAAATAGTGATACTTTGTCGGCGGTCGGCGCATCCACTCTCGATGCTCACGGTAACCGTGTGTGTGTGTCTCTATATCAGTGGTTTCATTTTCTGAGAAACGGTGCGGACGCATCGGTGCGCGGGCGCAGGGGCGCGGCTCGGCGTCAAGCCCGTAATATAATCTGGCGAGTGAACGAGGCGAGGCGCGCGGGGCGGGCAGGGGCTCCGGGCGCCGCGCCGGGCTTGTCAGACCAGACATCTTGTCGCTGCCTTAGCTACATCCTTATTTTATATTAGACTTCCAATAATATACAAAAATAACTATAATAGCAGAAACAGAGACTAATAACGATGGCTGAAAAATTCACTAATAGATAAAACAAATAATATGACTTATATTCCTCTGATACAATAATCATAAATATTATTTATATTTATTTTCCAAAAATGTAGTTACTAATCGACTGTTACATTTATCAGCATACTCGTACAAAATAAGAAAAACAATAATGACTACAAAAATGAACATATTTTTCACTAATTTATCCCTACATACGTGGCATACTAACATTGTGAAATTCCAATGCGCAAGTCACTTTTACCTCGATAAATCTACAGAATCAATTTTGGGTAAATTACTACTGATGGCTTTGGTAAATCCGATTTCCGTAGCGAATTGAACTTTTCCTCTAAATGACAACTTAAATCAATTAGCGTAAAACGACTACAAACTGCAAACACTGGAAGAGATTATTTTGTTGTGATTATGAACTTTGAAAATGTAGGCGTGACTTACCCGTTCTGATTGGTGTTTCGTGACACGTTACTTGATGTTAAAGCACTGTTTTATTTAAAAAATATATTATTTATTTTAATGATAATTCTTGTATTTTGTCATCTTTGTAACACAATAATCAGAAACCCAATTTCATCCGTATGTTCATATTTGTTCATCTAGGTCTAGCTTCATATACTACATTTAAACGAATACATACAAACTTATTATAATCTATCCTATGTTATATGTCCAAGTCATAAAATTATATTACCTGTCCTATTAATATGAGCTCAATCAATCACTAATATTGAGGAAATGTATTATTATATCCTTATAAGTTAATATCTAATACTGATATAGAGTTGCGTCAACTAGCAATTCAACAATCATGTTTTTCCCAATGTTTCACCATTCCAGATTCTTCACCGTATCAATGTCAAAAACGTCTATTCATTCCACTTTTACTGATATAGCGTACAAATAAGTATATTATATGATTGTAACAATAATGAGCAACAATTCCATTATTGGATAAATCCTGCATATTTCCAATATGACTATGTATCTTGACTCACTCTTTGTTCAAAAGTGGGTCATCTACTTGAAGTTGCAGCTATTGATAAAGCATATTGGTGGGCAAAATATTCTACTTTATGAAATAAATATGACGGTTCTTTATTTTTTTTGTGTTATTGCTTAATATGACCTCTTTTATGATGTTGAATTTCTAAACGCATACCTTAAGAGAAGGATTAGATGTACTTTGTACGTTGCAGCATATTGTCATTGTTCAAAGCTATCAGATAATAAAGGTATTTGAGGCTTATCAAGGCTTAGCGGAGCGCTGAGGATGATCCGTGTTACGCCGTCATTATTTACGACATTCTGTGCTCTCGGCTCTCGGGTGGTCCGACACTGGGGTGGCCAATCGTCAAATTATTCAGAATTGAGCTTTGCACAAGGCAGACGTAATTTGATATGTGAGAATCTTAAATTAAAACTTTAATAACTTTATTATTTGTACAATTTTATTATGTTTGTAAAACGTTAAAGACCTAAATTGCCACGGAAATTATTTGTATCAACGTAAAAAGATGTCTATTAAAAACTTTGGATAAGTATTTTATGGTCATCAATTAATATTTAGTCATTTATTTAAAATCTTAATTTAACCTTAATGTTTAAAACATAAGTGCTATTATTGTATTGGCAACAACAGTCGAAACGGTATTAAACAACCGGCTGCAAGCTGTAAGCAAATTTGATTTTGCCTTCTGGTTGGAATGACATTCTGCCACATTAATATTTGTTGTGTGGCCACTCAACAGTTTCAATTTACAATCACAAAAATTATAAATAATCACAAAAATTCTTGCTTATCGTGACGGTGAATTAACGTAATTTTCACATTAGATATTCTATGACTAAAAAAGATCATGCCCACGTCGCAGTTCTGAGTCATCAATTAACATAAAAATGTAAATTTTATAGATATTCAAAAAGTGGTGTGACATCTTTCATCTACGTATTTACTTATTTTAGCGGTGATGCCATTTTTTATTCTTTCAACCAAATGTTACCACTGTTTTGACTTGTAAATATGCTCTATTTCTTCTATAACCTAACTGTTTTTGGTTCTTTGTTTCTATAAAGATCATTTATTATTTCATTTTTTCAAGAGATTAGAGATATTATTCGTTAGTCACCGTACCGTTAACATAGTCTCTGTATGAGTTCTGAGCTTCGGACAAACCCTATGAACCATAAAATAATACTGATACCACACATAATACTACTAGTACCGACATCGTAAGTATTTATAAAACTCTTTGAATATGAAGCATAAAGCCCAAATAGCTACAACTGGTGAGTTCTTCGTATCAGGATGGGAATTATAAAACTTGACGTAGTTTCATGTTCCTATTTCATACGAATCGGTTGAATCCTATCGATTGGTATATGTATTATATGTAAATAAATTATACGGCAAAAGCAGTCATCTATCAGTATTGAGGTCGATGTCAGAGGGCAGCTGATTATGTTACCCCGCGGTGTTTACAGAGAGAGCTGTTTTAACGGCGCCGACGCCTCTCTGATCTTGCCGAACGACAAACGGTATCAATTAAGAGAAATCGACTATCGTATATTTATGTTAATCAGAATTTTCTATCGTGCCGTTTTCATACGAACCGTTAATGATCGCAATGGTTTATTCATTTAAGACAGAATTTAAATGAGTTTAATATACATACGTAGGTACCTATCCAAAGACATCAACACATTTGTCTTTCTTGTTACTTGTAGGTATAAGAAATGCAATAATTACATCACACTAACATAAAATTAATCAGAGACAGATGTTAGGAATCGTATTATTGACTAATAATTTTGCTTATAAAAGCTTATTTAGGTCTGTGAGCGGTCAGTGACGTGAGCGATGTAGCCCGCAGCTCCCAGCATATTATAATTAGTCGAAGCCAGCGTGAGTAATGGCGTCGGAAATAACATGCGGACGGCGTTGGCGCCAAGCGGAGCGGCCATTGCGGCATCGCGCGACCGCTCGCCGCTCCCGCGCCCGCGCCGCGCCCCGCCCTCGCCATGCCTCACTCTGCGTCCGCGCCACTGCGTCTATCTTGTTCTTGTGACTTGAGCATGTGTGGCTATCTGGCTATTTATGTCCTTTGAAATGACACCGACCTGCCATATTAAAAATACAAACCCAACTGCAACTTGAGGTCTAAAGCTCGCTTAACGGTACAATTGTAAACATTTTTTATTTGCAATTGTTTTACATTTTGATATGTGGAAAAAAGAAATAAAGAACAACTGAATATTTTAACTCACGCCATAAGAATATAGAATGCATAGGAAGCGCCGCCACTAGTCCAGAAAGAAAAATGAAGTCAGTAAATGTTGAGATATCGGGTATCAGACAACGACCGAACACCTGAAACCCTATGCACAATTGTTTCACTGAGCATTAGCTACACTTTGCATTGTAAACGTGCTAGTTGCTCACTAAGACACATGTAAGGCTTCTGGATGTATCCCTTGTGAAACAAAAAAGACAAATTCACATGCAAATTAAAGAAATTATTCACCTAATGAGTAAATTACTTTCTTTTTTTACCTGTATTACAATAGTAAGCGTTAAGATTTTTAAAATAATTTTCAGAATTCCAGCTTTGTCCATTTGATTAACAAGTTTTTCTTAAATAAATAAAGCTATGGACGTTTATTTTATGTACGATTATACGATGTATGTATGTCAACGTTTATCCATAAGCTACATCAAAAGACTGTCCTTTCCGGCCGTCGTGTATACAAAAATTGCTTTAAAGAATTTCTGGAAGAGACAAACACACCGCGTTTAATTATTATCTGTTTGCGCTGAGAAAACACGCTTGTTTGAAGGGGCCATCTAACTTAATACCCTTTTGTTCTCACAGTTATCTCTACTAATTTGAAGCGTGAAATCTCTGATTTGGTTTCACAAATCATTGTATAAAAATCCAAATCAAAATAAGGAAGGTTAAATTTTTTAGACAGAATTTTCATCTTCAGAAGCACTCATTTTACATTAGACCTGTCTTGTTCGCAAATAATGGGGAATAGTAACCTCGTCGCCTTAGTTTATAATGTTACAGGATTTTTTGTTGAAAAGAATAACAAGCAGTTGTCCCATTCATGACTGTAGTTTAACAATAAAGCAATAGTGTAAACAATATGCTTAGCAAAGCGTAAGCCGTCACTACACGAATGAATGAATCAATAATAGAAAAGAAGTACCTCTCGTCTTAGATCGAGTGAAACGTATTTTAGGTGAATAGTTTGCTATTCATAACTTGGTTGAAATATATTTACCGCCCTTCTCAAATACAATTCATAAATCTTAACTAGGTCTTCGATTTGTCTTTTGAGAAGTCTTCATAAATTGCTTCATATGGTAACATTAACGGTACGACATTAAAAAGTTTCTGGCTTGGATAATGTTATTTTGCTATGACCAGTAAAACATCCCTTTGATCTGTTAAGAATATCCAGAATGATTCTATGCTTTTGAAAATTGTCGACCTGCCAATTGAGTTGCAAAGGTACTTACAAGTGTATTTCTACTCACAGGATATATTAAACACTTGAAGTCACTTTACTAAAATAGCGGTCGCCGAGGCACGTGAGGTGTTGACACCTTTGAGTCACAAGGTGTTGGCGAGGCAGAGAGAATAGATCAAGATCATCAGCGAGCCCGGTCCCACTCTAATGATCTCACAGTGGCGAAAGCTGTTTGAAACTTAAGTCCTGGTGCTCAATAAGCTTTCTGAAAGAAAAAGAAACTAAATACATATTATTTATTAGTTAAGGGATAATCGATAGTGTGTTTGGTTTTTACACACATACCATTTTATTTAAATCGAGACGTCATACCTACATGAGAGAGACTACCCGCGCTGTTAAAGTAAAAATAGAGCGATACCTAGAGATTTAATGGGCCGCATCGAAAGTTGCTATGTCTTTTGTGCCAAAAGCGTACGTGACATCATGGCTGGTGCAACATCTTCTGCTTTATGGAGCATCGCGCCGTCCGGTGTAGCGTCGTAAACCGAGCCGCAAACGAACTGCACATGCCACATGCATTACAACACTCTCAGGGTGCACCATTATTATGAGACAAAACTTAGCTTATTGACTGTGATTTTCAGAACTACAACCTTAAGTTAAATTGACAAAAACAATTCAACGTTTAGCTTTTCCTTGATAACACTTTTATTTTAAAAGACACAACTAGAATAGAATATTTTTTTAGATCCAATTAATTTGAAGTTAATCAATAATCGTTTTCTGAGGTTTACATATACATATATACAGCAGTTGACAAAAAGCTTTAAATTCATAAAATATGACCTGATTTATCTTCATGACCCATAACGTTACAAAGAAAAACAAAATTAATGCAAATAAATGATAACCAGAAACTGTACGCGACAAAACACATCGTCGTTTACCCTTAAAAAAAGTTACAAAAGTCAACACGTGTCTGTGTAGTGTATACAGTCGCGTCGTTGGCTATTGCTTTGCTTTCCAGACTGCTCGACGCCCCAAACCACACATAAAGTTGCGCGCTAGCGCTACCCAATGCAGTTATTCCAGTAACATTTAAATTTATATCTGTGTCGCACCAGCCATGCCAACATCCGTTAGCTAAAAGAAAACTTTATATACTGTTTGTAATATCGTACAGACTTGCGCCTATAAGCTTATGACTCTATAATCTTTAGCAACTGATACAATTTGCGACCCTGTTCTAAACATATCATCCTGCTATGTCTGTTTAAATTATTTTATTTAGAGTTGGAAAACCAATGGTGGCTATGATTCGCCAAAATAGCGAAGTGACCTCTGCCCATTGGCTATTCACATCTGCATATGCGTCACGTTACTTTAAAAGGCAGAGGAGTGGACATACAGAACGAACATATTTTACCTACCTATGATTTCCCTCCAGTTCCCCTTCCTATACTTTCCTTGTGCCAAAAGGGTAGATTATTTTCACTTTACTGCAGTCTTCTGTGTGTTATTGGTATTGCGCTGAACGAACCGGCCCATTCGTACAACGGAAGATGTTATTGCGGGCTCTACCACTGTTAATTTTTGGTTGGCAAACGATACTTCGTGGTTAAGCTCAAAACATAACTAATATCGATTGCATTGTTTAGATTATTTACATTTTTGACAAAATTTTGAACGTAACAAGTTCTTGTCGGCAATAGAATGTTCATCAAAATCTTTGTATAATCAACGTACAAAATTTTGGCTACATCATTTGGTTCTATTCTTTGTCTTTATCCTTATCTGGCGATCTTATTTTTTAAATAATACAAACCTTTTTTGATTAATGTATAGTAATATTTTATTGCCACATTCTGATTATTCTACTAATCGGACTATAAATCAAGCAGTTATATCGCAAAAGTTTTGGGCGTTTTGGATGCCTGGGTATGACTAGGATATCTAAGTACAATTTAAATTGCTTTAGAATTCTCATAAGTTCTTGCAGCTACTTGTTTAAATTGGAACAGAATATAATGTCCTATGCACTTCATGAATAGAAGTGAGTTTTGTGTTCCTATTTTAAATTAGGCAATGAAGTATACGATTCCCTCTAAGTTGGCCTCCGTTGACGAAATGTATAAAAGTTAAACATGCCCTTAACAAAGCCTCAAATGTCACAAAATCTCCCAGTGAAGCGTTCCATTTTTCCATATGTTACCAAGTTAATTTCCTTTTTTACTATGTATTTTAACAGTATTCTGTACTGCCAGGACGCTGAATGAAGGAAAAATAATATAAAGGAGTAGCACGGAAGAGGTTGGGATTAGAACAGGTAGAAAAGGCAGCGAGGCGCCGGCGCTACCTGCCGCGTCGTAACAGCAGCGCCCGCGCCTATGGTACTCGGGCGCCGCCATACAAAACACAGTTTAGTAAACAACTCTCTTTATTAATATAATAATAATTATTAGAATATTTAATCTTCATAAATGTAGGTCTGTTTCATAAATCCCACATATAAAAATACAATCTTAGTCTTATACTTATGCACAAAAATAGGCCGTCGTCCGGCGGCGACGGTATATGTAATGCACTATGGCGGCGTGAATATTAAGGCACGTCGGTCAAGGGCTACGCCCCAGGCGGCGCCAGGCGGGCGTCGGCGACTAGATCACAGGAGCAGCGGGGCCCGGCCCCGGCGGCGGAGTCTCATCTGAGCGGCGCGGCGAAGGCGGGAGCGCACCAGCGCGACAGCGAGCCCGAGCAGGCACCCCCGCCCGCACACAGCGCCGCGCTCTGCAGCGGCACGAATGCGGACACGTGCACGCCGCTCATCACCGGCAGTGATGCCACAGCCGGCTTTTCCTCGGACTCCTCGTCCAGCAGGTACGGTCGGAACAGCTTGAAAGGCTTCTTAGGCGGCTCCGGCGCGTACGTGGGCACCGGGGGAGGCGGCGAGGGGAGCCTCCTGAACGATAGGTCTATAGGTTCCGCAGCGGACGGTGGCAAAGGAATCGGCGTAACTATCGGGGACAACACTGGCACTGATGTAGGGAGAGGTACTGGTGTGAAAGCGACGGTCGGGGGAGGCGGCGACGGTAACCGGGCGCTCTCCGGCGAGCCCGCGGCGTACGGCGGCGGCGAGGGCGCCGGCTGAGGTGCTCTTCTCAGGAGTGTGGCTCGCAGCGCTGGTTCCGCCTGCAGCCACTTTTGAATCTGCCGACGGTGTATGCCGAACTTTCTGGCTGTAGCTCGTTGATTGCCGCGACACTGAGCGTCGCGTCTGTACGCTTCGAGAACTTGCAACTTGAATTGTGGTGGGAAAATACGGCGGGATCCGGCGCGACCGTCCGGACGGCGGTCGGTGGGTGCGGGGGCCGGGTGCGTGTGGGCGGCAGCCATGTCGCTGTGTGAACGTCTGTACGCTTTGGATGCCGGCGCCGAACTGACTGTCGCTTGCCGGCCGCAGCGCGGATGTTGGCGGCGCGAGGCTCGCACCGCCCCGGCGACGTGAGCGCGCGACGCGAGCCGCGTATGTCTATTAACCCTAGCACACACTAGTTTTTACTCAATACTGATTCACATGAAAGGTTGTAATAAATAATGTTTGCAAAAATTTACAACAGTAAACTTACAAGATTAAATATTTGCACGAATGGTCAAAGTTAATCTCTCTTTAGTGTACCTACATAACTATTCTTGAATAAGATATACGTAATATGTCCTGTTGTTTTGCTATTTTTGGAGTTTTATTAAATCTTGCTATACAAATTTCTCAAGAAATAGCTGCTGCTATTAATAAGTATACAAATTAATAATCTATTTATACGAAGAAAAATCTACCTTCGTATTTCTATTTACAATCTTAACTAAGAAACTTAGTTATGAAAGTTTTAAACATACACCGTTTGGTTTGGATCTGTGTCGTGCATTCTGTGATCTAAAAAAAACAACACTAATATTAAAATTATTTATAAACTTATTACCTTAACAGCATTTAATTAATAGACCCTTATGTCAGTATATGATTGTGTTATGGTTAAGAACAGCTGTAGGAAAACATTACTTATTTTATGAATGAAATATGTACTATTCACTTTACACTTACTCAATTGTGTAAACGCCGCCTTATGCTGTAATCTCGCCTCATTCTCGGCGTGAAAAAATGCCGCAAGTGGGAGCCGATAACACGTAGCGCCACCATCTCTATCTTATTCTCACATATAAAAAGCTTGAAGATAGAGCGAGATAGAATACCCGCCCTGCCTCGGTCGCTGCCACATCCGTTTACGAAACAAGTTTGCATGCGACGTTGCCGCTATATGCGCACAGGCGGTTGATGAGGTGTGGGACGCGCGGGCGGGGAGTGCGGGCGGACAAGAATGTGCACGGCGCGGCAACGGCGCCGACTGTGGCAGACAGGGTGTCGCCGGCTCGCCGCCGCAGACAGGCCGTCGCTCAGCGGCGCTAGTTCCCCGCGCCCGCCCCACCTCATTCACCCGCTGTGCCTGCTCGCACCCGCGCCGCCGCAACGAACATCAACAAGTTATTTCGGCTCCGCGTGCGCCCTCCACAAAGAGCTCAACGGATACTGCCCGGCGGGGCGGTTAGGATGTTTCGGTCCGCGCTGATAGCTTAGCGCCATCGCCGTTTCGAGGAAAGTTGTTTATTTTTTGTGTGAGCGACGGCCGCCTGCCGCGCTCGCCTCGCGTCCGGCGACCGTGAAAACAGCGATCTGACTCCCCTCCCCTTGTGCACCTTTTATAAAATTCATTAAATACACACGTCATTCTATAATAACATACGAATTATATGTAATTATTAAACTGTAATGTTAAAGGTATTTACATGGTAAAGTTAAATTACAGAATTTTACTGAATAATGATTTTTTGTACATTTTACAACCCAAGTTGCCGCCAATAAAAGGATGACACTAATCATTTACTGTAATTACTAATTAAAGTCGTCAATTACATTTTACCGGGATCATCTATACTAGGAATAGGAATATGCAATTCACTTCAAGGCCAAAGTTTAATAATTACCATTAACTAAAGCAATGTATAAACAGGAAACGTAAGAAAATGGATTTTTCCCCTACTATTACTGGGAATTCAAGAATACAAAACCCGTTGTTAATTATACAGAAGAGAAACGTTGGTAGATATCCAACTCCAAGTGACCGAGGCGAACGGGATGTGTGCGGGTGTCCCAGCCCCTGGCAACATCTCCGAGACACTTGGGCCCTTATCTGATGTACGTAATATTTTTGGCTCAAATATACC
>LD688947.1:1211419-1225884 GCA_003118335.3 Papilio memnon
TTCTTAATTTTTGCACAATTCTTTTTACTATTTGCCTGTTTTCATTTTTATTCCTTAGGTCATTAGATGTCAAGAATAATTTAAGCCGAGCAAGTGGCTGGTAGCCTATGTTGGGAGGGCAGCTGCGATAAAGTGACAAGCAAGGTCGCATTACCCAGTAATTTAAATCGACATGACATCATGGTGTTTGGATATTCCATCTACGCTGAAGTTTTTGTACGCAACATTGTGGTGGCGATGATTGATGATGCAACAACACAGAGACAACTAATCATATAAATGTAAGTATTTCCAAGAAATAGAACGGCAAGCAAACAATGATTGCTTTGTGGCGAATGGTCATTATTCATTGCGGCAAATGACTCGGTTGGTTTTATCTATGCAAACATTTACTTATAGCTAATTAGTAAATAATAATGTCGGGAATTCATTTTTATTGAAAGTATACTTCTTTGATATAATACAAACGTCATTTGTAGTTCGTGATTGGCTCAGTTTAAAAGAAAAACGTTGGTATCTACTATTCAATGTTTGAAATTGTCAGCGGTTAAGCTTGTTATTGCCGCAAATAGCCGCATTGTAGGAAACCTAACGTTCAATGAGCTTGTTATTGCCAGCAGTTTGACTAGATCAAGCTGCCTGTTGATACCTAGGCCGTATGTGCCGCGTCCCTCGTCCAACAGACAAACGGCCGCCGCTCGTAAAATGAACTAATAAGTTCAACAGACACATCGACGCCGCGGCCCGCTCGCCATACCAATGACGCCCGCTGCCGCTGCTATAACCAAACGACCTAACGGACAAACGAACTTCAATAATGCACCCTAAACCTTCGCCATACGAACCAATGTTAATCAACCACCTGTAAACCATAAAACACTTAAGTCCTAACGATATTTCTACATCTATAACGACACGAAACAATATAACTACGCAGTAATTTGATACGTATTTGGATTCAATAAGGTTTAAAATCGTTTGTGTTTATGTTGTGGCAACAAGGCAAGTGTGAAGCACACGTGCGTTTCAAACGTCACCCAAATGGGGACCAGTTCCAGTCCGAACACAGTGGTATATCTTTCAACTTTCGAGATCATTGAGTTCGATAATGGGGTTTCTGTTACCTAATGAGGATTTGAGTCTTCGTTTGTTCGAAATGTATAATATGCCCGCGGATTACTGAATAACATCCACATCTACCATAAAATATGTTTCAGTTTAACAAGTTTTGAATAAATCTGCTACAAAAATGTAACAGGAAAACAAGCATAAGTAGTTATGCTAATCAGGCTAGTGAAACATTAAAACTCCGATGACGTAAATTATACTAAAACTTTCTAGATAAACACTCGACGTGTATTTCCGTTGGCTATGTTTATTCTAGAATTGTATAAATTGATGACGTTTCAATATATGCGACACCGGAAGTCGGCTCTTTACAAAGCAAAACCAAGTGAAAAAAACAAGCGTAAGCTTATTGTTTATGGTATTAATATCTTCACGCCACAACCACAGTCAAACAATACGACACATTCAAAGTGCGCTGCCGCCATTACGCAGTTTTGAGCCTTAATGACAAGCGCCACAGATGTTGTGAATTGTCATTGTATTAATTTGAAAAAAAAAGTATAGTAAAAAAAATGTATGATTACAAGATAACGGCGAAAATAAAGAAGAATATTCTCATTGAAGCGTGGTCACGTACAAAATTAAAGCCTTTAAAAGTGTAAACTTATTCCAAACTTTATTAGTAAAAGGTCCGGTACTCTCTTTGCTAATGGATTGTTATTATTATTGTATGTATTTGATTGAAATTAAAAGGAAGTACCGATTACTTTGGTAAGATTGTGAATTTATAAGATAATTTGTAGCCGTGTTGTTACTTGATATGGTACCAAATCCTCGAAAACGCGAGAAGTCCGGTCATTGGCAACCGGTTTCTGGTCGTTACGTTGTGGCCGGTAGGGGCTCTCCAATTTATACCAGGAATTATTAAGGACAGCTGTCCAATCTGTGTTTTTAATTTTGTCTACGTGTTATATGATGATACAAATAATTAATTTCGAAATACTAGATAGACATCTTTCTGAAAGGAACTAAAAGGTAAAACTTATGATGCTGCTTCTTTTCCTTATATGAGCGTCTATGTGAAAGATACTGTCTATCGTAGACACAAATGAAAATAAAAACAACTCATTTCCAAGAAACAATACAACTTGAGGATAAGTTAAAATATGGAATTTGATATTTTTCCGGAAATATCCATAAAATTATTTGGTTTCTGGTCACCCACTGCCGCCTCGCTCATACCTGTCCCCATGAACCTCGCCTCATTCACGACGAATTAAGCTTTCTACGACGCAGAAAGGAAAAATCACCAAACATATTTACACTTAAATTGATGGCGCAAAATGTCAAGGATAAAATCATTTAAATTTGACTCACGGATCAGAAGACGCAGTCGTTCGTGAACAAAACATTATTATTACGATGTGATAAATATATCTGTTTTGCATACATTTTAGACATAATACGAACACAAAGTGTTTCTGCTATTTTTATTATACGCAGCACAACTTTACCAGATGTTACAAAACTGCGTTATCTTGATTAAACGTTACTGTTAAAGGTCATTTACCTAAGCAAATTGAGAAGTATCATGTGTCATTTTTTAACCTACGAGCCGACATAGAATTCATTTTATAAATTGAATAGAAGTTATCGAAAATGTAAGTAATGTTTAATTAAATTATCTTTGTTCTGTCATTGAAACAATTTATTTGGTGACATAGGTATTTGCTAATCAAGAGGAACCTAAAGACATTTAAAGATTACCTTACGTTACCTATATGAAGAA
The DNA here is from genome assembly GCA_003118335.3 of Papilio memnon. Lineage (NCBI taxonomy): Eukaryota > Metazoa > Arthropoda > Insecta > Lepidoptera > Papilionidae > Papilio > Papilio memnon. The sequence goes on from LD688947.1 coordinate 1,214,277, forward strand.
CTGTATGTAGGTCGCATAACAAAACATGGCTAGAAAATTAACCGTTATTTTAAACACATACTTTGACCGAAGTATAATTTACTGAATTAATAAGATACATGTTTAAGTAAAGGCTGCATTAAATTTTCCTTATCAAAATTAAAAACTTGTCTTTGCCAGTCGGTAATAAAGGAGTCTCATCAAATGAATTTTGTATGGTACTATATTACTAGTATAATGTTAGGTACTAAAGATGAGTTATTGTTTTGTATTGATAAAATAAAGATAGAAATATCTGAATTCAAGACCACACATGCCAGTCCTCTAGGTAACAAGCTCGCACTGCATGGATCAAATCCAAAACTAATGAATATTGACGCTAACACGGTAAAGTATCAATTACATTACGTGTCATGTCGTCGTGATATCTCTTATGGTAAGTTTCATTCACTGTAGGCATATTAATGTAAGAAAATATTGAATAACTTGGTTTAAAATATTTAGTTCAGCGAGCACCGAGCGAGTTGTTGTGGCGCCTTGTGAGGCGTATTGAGGTCAAAGAATCAATCACGCCATCTCGTTGCGTGGGCGACGTTGTAACAACTAATGAACTAAAAGAACGCCGATTTGTAACATAAAACATGGCTGTGTAAACAAAATATGAATGGTTTAAAAACACATACATGAAACTCGTGGAAAATATTTTTCTTGTTTTTGGTAACACAAGAACACAATGGATATATATTCGCGTATACCTTATCTTCTTTATGTCAAGAAAAAATAATGTAGGTACTGTGCAATAAAAAGTTATTCAGAATAAACGCCGTGACGACGTAATAAGATATGTTTTCATATTGACAAGCGGCGATCCGCGGAACGACTTCGGCCGGTTACATCATCGCCGAATATAAATGATATTATGTATGTATTATTATTTTCTTTAACATTACATATCGTTTCTCTGCTACCGATTTGATCGCATGATTAAATTGATCTTGTGAAGTAACCGATGTAATTTTATTATGAAAATCTAAGCATTAACTTAACCCGTACTTTTATTAAATTATTTAAACTATCGTGAGACATTGTCTTAATCGAAAATTAGCCTATAAATATAGCCTATGTTACTCATAGATAAATTAAATTTCTAACGGTAAAAGAGAGCCCATTAGTATAGATAGAATCTTCATTTCGGCAAATGAGAGTTATGTTAAAATAAATCCAAATATACAATGTCTTCTGTTTATGTCCTTGACACCAAATGCTCACGTGTTAGTGTTACCTTTAGTTGTGATATAGTGTACCATATCTAAATATTCCATTCCTTTCAACAAAGAATGATAAATGATGATATCAAGATGCTATCAATGATAATTAATATGTGGAATTTCTGATTGGAATTGATAACATTTGAAATTATTCAAATTAAAAATTGAATTTAAATTTAAAAACGGAAACATTTGACCCATGTAATGCAAGATTGTATTGCAAGTCAAATGGGATATGGAATAAAAATGGCATTGAACGCCCCGGCTGCGCTAGGGTTCGTTGATCGCTTGTATCCTACCTACGTTTTATGAATAAATAATACGATGCGAACGGTTGCACAAATATGTTGTGTGCAATATCAGTAGTATCGCTGATTCGGTATCTCGGAGCAACGGGCCGCGGGCCGGGGGCCGGGCGCCTACGTGCGCTCGCGCGCGTTGCCATACCTTCTCTATCTATATACTTGCTGCTATAGCTATAGAAAAACTATAATCGAAGCTAATTAGATAACTGACAATTCAATTGTTTTATCATTTGTCCAACTTATAATTGCTTTTGCGTTTTGAAGAACGCTTTGTTGTAAAATAAAGGCAAAGAGTTCTGTTTTTGCTACGAGTCGGTATCTACCAATACAAGCTACGTCCCTACCGATACAGGTATACAGGCTGTCTGGAATATTATATACCCATCTACTGAAAGGACATTAGCGTAATTAACTTATGGCCAGTTTCCCAGGTACTTTTAATCATTCGTTAGTGTTATTGGTTCCATAATTTCATGAAATACGTCTCCGACCTACGTAACTTGAGTTTTACTCCTTTGAAACTTTGTTCAACCTAACATTAATGAATCAATAGCTAATGATATAATAAATGGAAACTTCAGAAACCCAGCATTAAGCACTCAGAGCCACTGATCCTGCCAGGATGGCGCGCTATTCCAATACGTCTGAATGACATTGACAACTGTCGGATAGGGACGGACGTATATGGTAATAATCTAGTGTTGTGCCAATCCTACAGCGCAGTACTGATTTTGTTCTCAACGCTACTTCGTAATCTAAAGGAGAATAATTTATGTGGAATTTTTAAAGCATACGTTAGAAGTCTTATCCTTTCGACATAACTGACGCTGAGGGTTGTAAAAATATATTGTTATAATTTTAGGAACAGATGATAAATATAATCACTACCACTAAATAATATTACGCCAAGTAGTAAGTAGTGCAAATCTTAGTGCATTCTATTATGAAGGACACAGTATCTAGTGAATTGATTATTCTAAAGAGACGTAACATTTAGTAGAGTGTAAGTTCTATTTGCTGTCACAATGTGACCATTGTAAGGTTTAGGACTGTTCCAGAGGTTTCTTAATATTTTTATATTATTATTATTCAAGCGAAGTATGTTCGCGAAGACCCCCAGTAATGTAGGTAACTATTTACCAAGTCGCTTCAGATTATGAATATGCATTAACAATAAGTAAAAAACATTAAAGAATTTCCAGAGTTGTAAAATAGTTTTTTTAAAGATGATAATCATCAATGTTCTGTATAATAGAAATATTTCCCAGTGCTTCTTAGTAGTTGAAATACTCGTAGAATTGTAATAACGGTAGGGATAAAAAAATAATGATGGTCATATTAGGAATGGAAAAATCTATGCGGCTGCATAATGATGTTATATGAGCAGTTGATCGATGATGCGCGGGCGGCGCGGCGCGGCACGGCGTGAGTGATTCAGATGAACGGACACGGTGTTGCTAGCTTGCTAGTCTTGCTTCTCTGTAGCAGGAAAAACAAATAATCATAATTACCTTAGCTGTAACTTTTTTATTATCATTTAATTCATCGAATAGAGTATGGGTGAAAGAAGTTATATGAGTAAGAAGGGACTAACTTGAGATATGACGACTGATAGAGATGTATAAAAGAGTATATTCGTTAGGGAAAGGGATAGCAGATATTGTAGCTAAAAACGAGAGTACTTCTATATCACTAATGTTAATATAACTCAGAGTTGACACAATAGGTCACCGCTGCCATTATCTCGTGACACTCCTCGCATGTAGCAGATCATGGTCAAACCAAACCACATACAGAACACCGCAAGTATATTATGCAATATTACTTTATTATTTAATTACTTGATTAATTACTTTAAACACAGAATAACAAATTAAATAAGGTACAAACGAAAACTGGTAATGGACTGAGTCATTTTATAAAATTAATAATACAACTAATCCACCAAGGTTGAGTAGCATATTATCAATCACTTTCTAAGAATTTCTATACCATTTAGGTCTTTGTTATGTTCTCATAGTTAATTCAATTGTTATGGTTAGTGTCTGGTAAATATTGTCTATTCACAAATCATTTTATACGATCCGGTTATCGGATATTCAGTTGACATTTAGATACACTTGTTTACATAAACCGCAAAACGGGCACTCGAGGACTTTACTATTGATAAACCCTACAATTACTCAACTAACTAGAAATCTATGTAAGCCTATATTAAAAATCTATTGATCGTATTAGTTTGCTATAAATATACTTCAATATGTAGGCTATATACTTTTGTTTTAAAATATAAATACATTATATAAAGGCGTGTGCATACTGGATTTTTATATTTATCACATCATCAGCTAACTTTTTAGCCGGTATGAATAGTATATTTGAAAGTAAGTATTTGATGGTAGTAGTTATCAATCTATGTTTGTAATGAATGATTTCCACATAAGTAACTAGTGTTGGCGGTTGTGGGCAGACGGTAGATACTGGATGGGTGTAGAGTGCGGGCAGCGGGCAGTGGGCAACGGGCAACGGTACATTGTGCAACGCACAGGTAGACGGGGGGCGCGCGGAGCGGCGGGCCGGTGGCGCCTGGCCAACGGACCATGGCCGTTTATTTGTAACTCGCGCATTCGCACTACGTAAATATAGACACACAAAATGATCAAACAAGATCACTCGTCACTCTACATAATAAGTGTCTTAATTATTGTCGAGATATTTGATAAATGTTTAACATTATTCAATTCATATGTAACTTCACCAAGAATGAAAATGTTGAACATATTTTAAAACTTTATTGTTGGATATAAATTACGAAGTTAAAATGTTTCAGATTATTATTCAGAAACATTGATGTAATACATTTCAAAGTTATTTAACATAAAATAAAGTAGGTATATTAATTCGAGGAGAAATTGTGTATTACTGATAAATATACCTGTTCCAAATTTCATTGCAAGTAGATAAACCTATACAAGTTGAAAGAAAAACAACTCGACATATCTCAAGGACAATGAATCAAGATAGCATTGCGGACATAAACCTTCGCATTCTATTCAATCTAATCTTATCGAAATTACCTTTTGAATGCAACCCGAACCGTCACCGTTTACGCAAATCGCTTACAAAGTTAGTACCTACACAGAGATTGGTGCGGCCATTGTGAGGCATGTGAGGCCCTGCGTCATGGCCCCACTGACACCGACGCTCAGGCGGATGTAGATAACATAACGCCACGTTGACATCACCCGAACACCGATGCGATGCGATGCACGCTCAAACGCTCAAACACAGCGCTTTCCACGTACCTATACCTACCACTACCACTCCAGATAACGTGGGAATATTCCGATTTGCGCAATTGACGAACAAAATTATAGATTAAATGTGTCATAATAATAATTACTAATATTCCCGGACACAATTACTTTTGAATTACAGATTAGTGCAATGATTAATTACATTGTTATTAGTTACGAAGTTAGCTTCGACAAAAATGTTTCATTATGATCTTTTATTTAATTCAAGTTTTATTAGGTTAAATAATCATCACAGCGACGTAGATAGATGTGTAACAAAGACGGTAGGCGATTTTCACGTGGCCGCGGGTCAGTCGTTGTCGGTCGTCGGTGAGAGGGAACCTGTTTGCCGGACGCCGCGCCTCGTGGCCGCAGCCCGTGGCCCGTGGCCCGTGGGCGTCCGCCGCACCTAACGCGCACGCTGCCCCGAGCCGCGAGCCTCACATCTATATTCAATCTCGAAAGCTGGATCTCAAAGTTGTCCATGAATCATCATTGTGAATCTCATCTTATTCAAGTATCAAACCGGTTAAAACGCTTTTTAGAATAATCACAGCATATTTTCCCGCAGCATTCATCACCGTTACAGTTAAAAAATAATCATTTCTTTAATGATTTAGAGTTAATTACTTAGATTTTTTCCGATTCACTTTCAGTAAAATAAAAGGACAGGTAAGGGCTAAGTGCTTTTGTTTGTTAAACCGTTTGCCGAGGCCCACTTCATAATGAGTAGGTGAGAAGGTATCTACATCGATGTCGGAACAGGTTGTGATTTTATTTATAACTTAGGTAGGTCCATTCGAAACATCGACAAAAAATAAGGTGCCAATAAAAGGACGGAAACCCATTGTTCGCCGTCATTCTGGTATTAGGAATTTTGTCGAAAAAAATTGAGGGACTCTGCTATAGAATTGGACGGCGAGGAATACAATGAGCCCTTTGTGTGCGCAGGCGCCGAACAGTCTGGCGGCGCGGGCGCCCGACCCGAGCCGCGCCGCCGCCGCTGCGTCTGGCGCGCCGCGCGAGCCGACGCGAGCTCCATGCGCCGTCCGCCGACCGACATTCAATTTTAAACTTTTTGAAGAATCGTTTTATCCTGACATGAATAAGTTTTATAACTTCGTTTTTGTATCCCTTTATTAATACATGAAAGTTTTAAATTTAGCTCGTATTTAGGATAGCAACACGGCCGTTGTAGTGTTGTTTGAATACACTTGTAGCCAGTCCGGCGCCCGCCGCGCACTCCTTCGTAAACAACGTAGATTACGAAATTAACCCGCTGTCAATGCAAAAGCAACAGGATTGACTGCTACTGTCTACGATCAAAGCGATCGCTATTACACTATTAGATGTTTGTTATATAAACGCGATCTCATTGGAGTTTATTCTGTGCGCGTTATTGTAGAATTTAAATGAGTCTACAATTTTGCAATACAAAGACAAACAGCCTAGGTATTTGTGTCCTTTTGCTTACGATTGAGAAACGCTGATACCACTTTGTTTGTTATACGAGTGATTATATCGCGTTATACCTACTCCGCTCGTCGGGCTCGGGTACTCGGGTAAGCGTCGAGTCGTAGTTAACTGAGGTACTTATTAGTCACACATCACGCCACCTCGTCGACAGAGTGAACGTTGTAGGTATATATAACACTTGTATAATTATAAGTAGGTATACTTGTAAGGCGATGACGAAGCGAGCAGCTCTGCATTCCACGTGGTTCCCGCTTCCTTTGATAAGGACATGAATGTTGTTTTCTTGTCGCCGTCTCATACATTTATTGTTACATAAATGGAATAACAAATATTTTGTAAGCAACATTTTATGGCAAATATTTAAGATTGTTCGACCATTGAAGTAGATATTATTTTTAGTCTTTTGTCTCTATATAACCACAGACTACCTACCTATTGGTATACTTTTATTGACTTTATCATCAATTTTATCTCAGCATAGGGACTTTGTTCACTTGAGGACAAGTCGTTTTAGTCAAGTTATTTATACCAAATTTCAAAATTCAATAGAACAAAAGTGGTCATTTCGTGTGCCTATATCATTGATGCACAGCAAAATCTAACAAAATAATTATGTGATAATACAAACAATCACAGCACTTGTTTATCTGTTCTGTTCAGCTTTTAAATTCGCGGAATGTAACTCGATACCAGTTTGTCCGCAAATGATATTTTATCCTCGACTCCTGCAGCTTGTTTACGGCATCGCTCATTGCGTTTGTCGAACGACTGTTGTCTCTCCTTGTCAAGTGTGTGTATTGATGCAATATGGCATTTAATTTCATAGTACAAACTAAGTAATTTTATTAATATGACGATGTGTATATAATATTTCGTAGAGCGTTGATAACTTATATTCGTAATCAGTTATAAAATTGATGTGACTAACGCCATCTATTATTGCTTTATTGGAAACAAAAAAGCTCCATATAGTAATGTAGAGAGCACTTTGCATAATGTAATTATTTTATGCAGTGTTGTGCACAGAATTGAAAATTGAATAATTAGAATTTAATGATGAGATAACTGGAGATAAAATATAAAATCTGCATTACAATTCGTAATGCATATATTTATGGTCGTAGGTGTTTCGTGTTATTGTAAAGTTAATTGGCTTACGGAGTAAAACTGTACCGATGCCATTTACGGCAAGTTGTCGAGAATCTAGTCCCCGCAGCGGCGGCGACCGCTTTCATTGCATGCCGCCTTCACTTACGTCAAACGTTGTCCCTTCGGCTCTTGCTAAAGCGTTTAATACATTCTTATAGCTTTGTAGAGAAACTTTAGTATGCAAGCGCGACTTCTTAAAAATAACTCGAATGATTAATCACTAGTTCAACTCTCAAATGAAGTTTAGAACTCTTTTGTTCTTGTATTGGGATGAAGTCATATAAACTAGAAATTCTGCAATATAACCTACATGTGATATATTGGTAGACGCTACGTTTCGTAATGTAGTGTCAAAAACATAAGTTTCGAGCGAAAGCTATCGACGGGAATGTATGCACAAAAAATCACCGTCTTTTACTAATTGGGCATTTTGTGGCATTGTGAGGTACGAACCGCCTGTTACTAATTTGGCGGATGTCGCACGATTTCCGCTACAGGGAGCTTTGCTGTTTTTATACAACACGCAGTTTTACGCTACTTCCCTATTAGTTTGCCAAATGTGATTCGGAAAATATTATTTTCGTAAGTTACATATTTTAGAAATTATACTTTGTACGCAATAACTTAATTTTATAATATCGATTCAGACATATAAACTATGTTGTTAAGCGCCTGATGCAATTTAAATGCAATTGTTATCTAAAGAGTAAAATTTTATGTAACGAATAAAATGCGATAATTTGTTAATATAGCGTCCATCACTTGTAACAAGTAAATACGCTGTAACCCAAGGCTTGCTCACCTTTAATTACATATATTAGAGGCTTACAGTGTAACTATAAATTAGCGAGTACCATCCTTCGACCACGTTACCACTTAACTATGGGTAAACATAAATTACCTTGAAAATATATATAATATTACCTTATCTTACATGTAATACTGGCGCGTCCAAAATTTAAGATGTATAACTTTTAATAAGAATCACGGGAATCACATGTAACAAGAACATTACATCATGAGTGTGGAAGGGTAGACTGGTAGAGGTAGAACTAGAAAGAGATGGATGGACTGTGAGAAAGGTGACAGCCAAGGAAGTGAAGACTGAGATGACAGATGATAGAGTTAAGTGGGGGACAATAACCTGCTGCGCCGACCCTTCGGAAGTAGGATAAGGGAGGGATGATGATACCATTTTGACATGTGTGTCTACAACTATATTTACAAATGATTTCGATTTTCAATAAACATGCTTCAATTATTATAGGTAATATTTGTAACCATCCATTGTGTTAAATAAAACAAATATTCTTATAATTAAAATCTTTAATAATATTATACAACTGCCCAAACTTCCTCAAATGCTGTGCATAGTTTTGCACAAGTTAATGCAGCTGATAGTGGATAATTACTTATTGATATAACTTCTTCAGAATAATCAGCTTCCACTTTGCCGTGCGCCATCGCACCAATTATAAGTACAATTGGTTCCTCTTTTGGCACCAAGTCTCTACATGTTTGTACCATTTTGGAGCTGAACGACATAGTTATTTTTCTTACCCCCACAGGTAAGTGTGATGTTATAGGATTCTTTATAACTTTCAACAATTTCATTGGTCCATCGGAAGCTCTTATTGCAAATTTATGTAGAAGTTGAACTGAAATTTTAAATTAAATTAAACTAAAGTGCAACATTACATTGTAAATTTAACAACAGTTGATAACCTAAAATTAATTTACCCATTAAACCAGCAAATCTTTTAAATGTCCTTGGTATCCTAGTTTGTGGATTGATTTCAATGAGTACATTTTTTTCTGTGTGAATATAAACTTGTAAAAGGCCAGCTCTGTTTAAAGGTGAGTCCATCAACATCAGTAATGATTGGTGTGTGATGTCCGGCCGGCACGACCCAGGATCTCTGTCGTTTCTACGCAATATACCAGCATGATCATCACAGTTCAAAAGTTCAAAACTGTTTCCATTCTAAAATATAAAAAAATATATAAAATACAAGCTTTAGATCTATGTAAACTATGGCTAGAAAATTACTAAAATACAATAAATTACACATGAAATAAAGATGGAAACGAATACCTTACCTTCACAGTTTCAAGCTGAGCATTCTCTAGAATTACAATTAAACGCTTTTCTTGCTTTTTTATATGAGATGTTACTAAATGCTTAGGTATTGGATCATACTCAAAGTCATCTTTATTAGCTGCTAACTTCCTTTTCTTCCCCATTTTTTAAACTAATATACAGATCCTATTTATAAGATCAAAGTTAGTTAATTTAAAAATAAACTATGCACAAAATGGTCTATAACACTTTAACTTTTAATCGCCTTTTTAGAAAAAAGCTAACTAATTTCGTATAAAACAATTATTTTAGAGCACAGAAAATGAATATACAAAACAAAACCTTATTATCCCACGTGCTTCAATTTGACGTTGACAGTTGACATGTGTCAACATTTCTTGCATTCATTCATTATTTTTTCCTAAAACTCATCTGTGTTCTCTAATCAAACTTTAATTGCTTCTAAATGTATTTAACAAAAGTTGGTATTTTTTTATATACTAACAACAAAAAATGCTGGACCGTTTATTGAGAATAACTTTTACAAGGTGGAAAATAATATAATCTGTAAATGATTTGTTTCTTGACAATTTTTTAATCTTTGGTATCAGCTGTTATTGGATTTGCAAAACATTGCAAAAAAATCAATAATCAACACTATCTAAAGAAAAACCTAATATACGTATAATATCTTTATCCCTTTAGTTTTATATTATGGCAAACGATAGAGAGGTTCTTCGTGAAATATGGGATGGAAAACTGCCCATTTGTTTTCAATTGGACCAAGAAGAAATAATGGAAATACAACAACCAGACCCTTTTTATGTGATGGTTCCCAGGCTTAGTTATTTTCCTTTAGTAACTGATAAAGTAAGCTGGTATCCAATTTATAGATTCAATGATATGTTAGCAAATGAAACAAATTAGTATGTTTATAAATTATAATTTGGTCATTCGTTTTCTACAGATGAAAAGGCACTTTCTTCGTTATATTTCTCAAGAAAATGCAGACAGTGAAATGTGGCTTGATTATAATGGACAACCACTGAAGTGGCATTATCCTATTGGGTTCTTGTATGACCTTTATTGTGGCAGTGATTCTCAATTACCTTGGACATTGACTGTACATTTTACAAAATTTCCAGAGAGCATACTCCTCCGATGCCCCAATAAGTATGATCAAAATTAATTTAAACTTATGATAGTTTTATTACATTTATGTCAATTTGTTTTTGATTCAATAGAAATGTGATATCTATAATGTGATATCTTAATATCTAACTTCCAAGGGTAACCATTATTTTTGTTTTTAGAGATGTTGTGGAAGCACACTTTATGTCAACAATCAAGGAAGCAGATGTGCTCAAACATAGAGGACAAGTGATGTCTACTATGCAAAAAAAGGACCACAATCAATTATGGCTTGGATTACAAAATGGTAAATAAATAAGAAATCATTTTTTATATGTTAGTATCACTGACACCCTGGGGCTTCAAATGAATATGTAACTAATAGCTTTTGCTCGCGACTTTGTCCGCGCGTAATTAAAAAAAAACTTAATATGTAGCCTGTGTGTTCTTCCAGACTATGTTCTACATCTCTGTCAAATTTCATGGAAATTCAAAAGCTGTTTTGGAGATACCTTGTAACAAACATCCATCCATCATAATGTTCACATTTATATTAGGATGTAGTGTGTAGATGAATTCAATGTTTTAATTGTGTATTGATGCTTTTTTTTCTTGTTTAAGATAAATTTGATCAATTTTGGGCAATCAATAGAAGACTAATGGAATCCCATGGAGAAAATGAAGGTTTTAAGCATGTTCCGATACGTGTTTATTCTGATGATGGCACATGTAATCAGCGTTTAGTAAGCCCAAAGAACAATGATGGCAGTAGGAAAGTTCTACAGCAGTTAATATCAGAATTGTTTCCTGATAAAATTGAAGGTATGAAACATTTTTATTTTCTTTGGTTGAATCCTAATTGTCTATAAACTGGAGAAATACTTTTGAAACATTTTGTCTCATGTCAAGAAAAAACGAAAAAAA
>LD688947.1:1228698-1241419 GCA_003118335.3 Papilio memnon
TCATGTAAAATATATTATATAGATGATATGGAATAAAGATACATGTGGATGAATAATACCTTATAATATAACATTTTTATATTCAACGGGACTCAACTATTTCAACCTAGTCTAGGCCATTCAGTTCAAAATTTGATGAGTTTCAGCCCCATCCAGTCATTGAATAGTTACTTAAGCAGTTCCTTAGTGTCAATTTCCTTTAGAAATCCACACTGGGTAGCTCTCATTAGTTAAAATGATTTACCTGTAATCAATTCCATCAACAGCATGATGATGATCTAGCATTGGCTTTATGGTATCCAAAATAGATGGACACATGTCATGGATTTCATCAAATATAATTAAGGATGTGGGACAACTTCTGACTATTTGATTAATGGTTGATATCAAATTTTTCTGGAAATAGAGATGTTTTTCAATGTCCTGTACCACAGATGTTAAAAACAAAGGATTTATCTATACTAATATATTAAAGCGTAAACACACACTTCTTTGTTGCCTAAGATGTCAACAATTACAGCATATTTTTGAATAATTCTTTTTTTAATAAAAAGTCCTAAACTTACGTCACGCTTTAGGCTTTATTTTCACACCATTAAACTTAGGGGGTAAATATTTTAGATAAAAATCCTAATGTAGGAAAGAGACCATAAGTCGCTGCCAACATCAAGGAAGCAAGATTGCCATAGTTTGTCATCGCATCATATCATTTTGACATTTGCAATTGTGAATTTGACAAATGTAAACAATAAAATAAAGTTTTTATAATTTCACGCGGATGAAGCCGCAAGGGAACAGCTAGTATGACATAAAGTAAGTGTTATACTAATTTGACTTACTTTTGATTTCTCCATATCACTGCAGTCAAAATCTTTCTTACCCATAAACATTTTCACAAAACTACTCTGCATGCCTTTAGCATAAATTGCATCTGCTATCATAGAAGCGGCATAGTTTTTCCCAACACCTGACCAGCCATGTAAACTTATAACAAGAGCTTTCTTGTTTTGCCGATTAACATCTTTTATAGATTCCTTATGAGCTACTAAAATATTAACTAACTCATTCACAAGTGGTTGGCCAAACATCTTTTGAGATAGGGACACTTTTAATCCTGTGAAAAAGGTAACGGATTTACAGCAAGAAAATAAAACGACCGATATACATATTGAAATGTAAACTTACTGCTTAAATTATATGGTACGTGTCTATCACTGCAACATTCCGTGAAACGACAAAAGGTATTATCCTTCATCGTATCCCAACCGAACCAACCGCCAACTACGGCACCGCTGATAAGAGTTGCAGTTATAAACTCAGTAACAACATAGTTCATATTTAATAGTAATAATAAAACATAAAAAAGAAAGAATCTTAACTTGAAATAAAGCATTTTTATATTTGTACTATAAAAGTATTAAATACTTTAACCAATAAGTTGAAAAAAATTACATTAACTTAAAAAACAGTATTTATATTCGTATATCTTTATTATTTTAATTAAAATGACTATTTTACAAGCCCCATAACAATTTTGAATTGACGTTGAGAATAGGTTAGCCTTTTGTCATTGTTAAATGTCAACACTGGTGTACTTTTCAAAGAGTGTGGTCCAGTATTTGATTCTCTATGGTCGTTGAACAATTTTGAAATTTGATTACGAACCTACTGTCGAATAATGCTGTTTTATTTTATAAGAATGAATTCCCATCAAAATACTATTGGGCCGTTTATGTTTTGTTAACAATAAAAAGGTAAATTCTTGAATGATGTCTTAGGTCGAGAATTATTATCGTTTCTATAGTACCAATGTGTTCTATGGTACCCATGTTGTTGTTATTGTCACTTGTCACGTGAAAGCCATAACAAAATCTTATTTTTATGAAAGGAAGGATAAATTAAACCGATTGTAACACATCTTAAATATAAACGGACTTGTTTGTAGAAGTGCAAAATAGTGTCTGAACAAATTAAATGAACGGCTACGAACAAGATGTCAAAACAATTTAAAGTCGAGTCAGGGATACAGTTACTGGCAAGACTTTTAAAAAAACCGGGAATTGAAAACTTTTATCCGATATTATTTGAAAATGGACCAAAGCAAGGCGATGTAATTGAATTATTTAGCGATGCAAATACCTCCAATCTCCTCTTCGATATAATATGTCAGTCGTTACTTCCTGTGGAGTTAGGTGGTGTTGAAGCTGGTATTTTGATTTTTAGTACTGATGGCAACTTAGATATCGGAATTTTGTTAGAAAATTTTAAAAGTAAACTTATAAAATGTTTAAGGGAAAGTTCAATTAATTGTAATTTAAATTTAAGTAACATAGATATTCTTTTTGAGGCTTCGCTTCAGAAATTATTTCTTGTTGAATTGTTTGATGCAACAGAATTTTATGTAACCTTACAAAATTTAGAAAATATTCTACACAAAAATTGTAATATATCTTTTGTTATTTTTGACACACTGACAGCATTTTATTGGTCTGAACAAAGTTATAAAATGTGCAAAATGGATTTGTACATTAAATCTTTGTTGAAAATTATAAGAAAAATAACAAAAGATTACAAAACCACTGTGTTATATACTAGACCTGGATATTTCCATTCTTCTAAAGAGATAGAAAGATTATCACCTGAAGAAATAAATTATAGAATAGAGATTACACATATTAGTAATGCAACATTTGAAGTAGAAGTAAGAACAAATGACAAACAAGTAAAACAACATTTCAATGTGTGCAATGGATATATTCAATGGCTCTAATATTATAGAAACCTTGATATATGGCAGTGTTTAGTTACATATTAAACTGTGCACACAATATTTAAAGTTTTTATAGTAGATAATTGAGATATGTGAAGATTGCATAAAGATTGTTAAGTATTAGCAGGAAGTAAGTTGTTGGAATTTTTTTTATAAGTAACATTAGAATTACATGGTATAAAAATTAATTCTAGTTTATTTATACAATTGGTAATATTCTTATTCTCTATATAAAAATGGAATACATTAAGAAATGATTATTAATATTGTCTACAAGAAATATCAGTAATTATCAAATATTAATACTGAAAGACCATGATTTCCTAATAATTAAAATAACTTATTACAAATGTAATTGTGAAGGTGCACATATTATCAGTCTTATTAGAAACCAATTATAAAATCTACATCATTAAGTAACCTAAATACATAAATACTACAAAACCATGACTAAAAAAATTGAGATTTTCCCACTTACTTATTGTATGGTAATATGAATAACCAGATTCTTGAACAGTAAATGATGCTTCAAACATAACTCCTAAATAAGCAAGGTGCATAATTGTTATCACTGAAAAAATTGTGTTTACTAAAACTGCTAGAAAACTGTTTTTCTTATATCTATGTTCGCATTGTTTTCCACATGGATTGGCTAAACAGCATACCTCCAAGGCTGAGGCAACTTTATACCTAAAATTATATTCTACATAAGAAAACGATCCTATGCTAAGAAGAACAGCCGATAGCTGGAAATTAAAGCCATGTAGAAGTGATGAGATTGCATATGTCGTAAATATGGCAATAAATTGACCATAAGGCTGGCAAGTTTTAAATATGTAATTTTTTAACCACTGATGCATAGGTATGTTCCAGAAAATAACAACCTGAACTAAAGATCTTGGTAACTCAATGAATAATGGTTTAGTAACCTCTATATCTAAATGACAATCATTTGTTAATCCAAAACCAGCACTTAACATTGACACAATCGACATGCTAGACACAAAATAATGAGACATTCGAAAAGCTTGGGCATCACGAAATGACATCAACCACAAAGTAGTATCATCATCTATGTACCAAGGAATAAAGCAATTTGATAAAATTAAAAATACCATAGCCTGCATAAGGTTTATAATAATCAACTTAATCCACCTGCGAGATAAAAATTTTACATCTAGATAAGAAGAGTATGTATGGAATTGAATCCATGGACCTAAAATACTGTTCGCTGGACAAAGTAAATATCCCCCAAACTCTAGAGGATTCAACATCTCCTTGAACAAACCTCTGTCCAGTTCAATTGCTACAGATATAATTTTCATTGCTGCTATCATCTGAATGCCTCTTATTTGTTGCCACATTTTTGGATTCACAACACACACTTCGCATAGTACTATAAATAGTATTACCAAAAATGTGATAATAAAACCTCTCCATTTTTTTGTTAATAACGTTACAAATGTAATGGCAAAATAAGCACCGGCAGTAAGTCCTAAAGTCCATATTATGGCTGATCCAACATTGTAGTATAGAAGAAAACTACCAATCAGCAAAGATAAACAATGGCGTCCATTATGTGGCAGAGATATACACTGAATAATTAAACGCAAAGTAAGATTTGCAATTATTAAATCTCTTGCAAATCGAAGACCTTCGTACAAAGTTGGTTCACCACATAACAGAAAGTAAGTCCATGTATTCTCAATATAATCTTCTTCATCCATATTAAACGGTTCGGATCACTTGCATTTTTCTTTATTCTTGATATCTAAAACATATAGTTCATTTTACCTCTTTACCTTTACCCGGTGAACAAATAAAAGTGTTTTGTTTTTATGAATGCTAAAATAATACAAACGTATTTCCACTTTGTAATTTGATCAGTTATGTTGAATAATTGTATGTTAGTGAATACAAAAAAACATTATCCTCTGAGTGTTATTCTTTAATTATTTATTTTATTTATTAATTTGTAATTGTCTAGAATTTAAACTTGAAATTCCAAAAATTATAAGCGGTGCACCGAAACACAGAATAAATATTTGGATTTGACAGCAAGGCATTACAGACTAAAAAATCAAAGAAGAAAAAAATATACCGTAATTTTGCATTTACTTTGCGTCTATGCGTATATATGCAGTCTGTGGCCGTGTCAAATCAAGTGTAATGTTGTCTGTTGTAGTTATGTGTGCTGGAAAAATATTTTTAATCGATAATTTATAATCATCAATAAATATATTGAGTACCTAAGGTATTACATTAATTTTTATGAACTTCTTTCTAAAATAAGTGATTATCTGAACGTTTGTTGTGTTTTACTTGCGTTTTTGACACTTCTCGGTAATACCATTCCGCCATAGAATGCGAGAAAAATCTAACTATTAGACAAAAGTAACTATTTTATGTAGCAAATGTGAATTCTGTATATGACCTAAAAGTGTTTTAAGCTATCTAGAGAACTCAAGATGGCTAGTCCATCACCACAAAACAGTCCAATGCCGCCGCCGCAGGCTCCCAGTCCAATGGGACCGCCGACTCAAAGCCCTGCGCCGCCACAGTCACCGCATAGTCCTTATAATCCGCAACATATGAATGGACCACCTCCGTCGCATGCTGCGTCTCCGGGGCAACCACAAATACCTAATCATATGCCGGCCAATGCACCTCCTCACACAATTGCTTCGAGTGCCAACGGAGCTCCAAGTGGAGCACAACAACACCCGAGCATGTCTCCAGTCGGACACCAACTTCCACCGCACATGGTCGGGCCACACATACCTGGACCACCGGGTCATCCAGGATCACTTCCACCTGGCCCCAATGGTCACTCAAATATTCCTGCACCTTCACAACATGCCGCTATTCCTGGACAGGGGCCAAGTTATATGCAACATCAGCTAGGCCATATGCCTCCTGGTCAGGTGTGTAACATGCATTTATACCATTACGTAATTGTAATAGAATTAGTGAGAAGATACCCATTTAAAACCAGTACATTCTTTAAAATTTATTGCTGTGATGTATGTTAATTTAAATTTACCAAAAACTATAATGAACTAATAAGCAAACAAAAAATATTAATTTAGAAATGTAATAATTATTATACAAATTACATATTTTTTAACTTCAAGTGTCAATTTGTAACTATCACCAAATAAGGGTCCATAGACATCTCTGGCCATTACTAAAGTTTCATTTAAGATAGTACTTAAATGTTGAGTGAGTATCTTCACATCTTCCAATTTAGGTAGAATATTGTTTCCATTCTTCAAATAAACTGTATACACAATTGGTATGTTCAGCATCTTTTTTACCCAGTCTGCAACATTTCCTGATGAATTATCTGAAACAATAAAATTTAACTGCCATAAAACTTACAGGTAAATTGATTAAAAACATAGTATTATCTCTGTCTCTTCAATGCCAATGAAAGGGATGACAAATTCAGTTATCATTTATGGTGTGGTTGTCTTTTATGGTA
Organism: Papilio memnon; assembly: GCA_003118335.3. Lineage (NCBI taxonomy): Eukaryota > Metazoa > Arthropoda > Insecta > Lepidoptera > Papilionidae > Papilio > Papilio memnon. The sequence goes on from LD688947.1 coordinate 1,234,953, forward strand.
ATAGAAGAAATGACTATTGTTTATTATACTAAAAAAAATGGAATGGTTTTATTGAAATTATACTTACAAATATATTTTTCTGTTTTTCCAACATAATAAGTAACATTGTACTTTTCTTTAACTGTATCACTTGCTAATGTGATTAACTCCATCTAAATCAAATAGTATTAAATAATTATGGAAGAACAATTAAATACAAATGTACATAATAAATGACAACTTACTAAAATATCATGATTCACTGACATTGCTTCATTTCCATATGGAATTGTTAATAATCTATTAAAACCTTTAAGATTAACAAATGCCATCAAATCTAGAGCCAAATTGTTCAAAGCAAAAGAAAGGGAAAAAGTTTCTTCCTCTGATAAAGGCTGTTGTCCGATATAGACAGCATTACACTCTTGATCAATTACTGAAATATTACATTTTAATATTATAAATATCAACTTTTACACAAGAAAAGTACCATGAGTTTAGGCCACAGAAAAATAATTCCTATTGGATTTCAAATAAATTTACTTAAATATGTGAGTCATACATGTATACACAGGTCTGGTAACAAAATGTCTTAACTGTGATATATGAAAGAAAATATGATCAACACTTGCATTTTAAGAAAGGCAAATTTTATAGTTAGAAAGTAAGGTGAGCAATAATTGTACAAACCATTATAAGATGCTTTTGCAAAATGCCAATTTCTGTTCAAGTTGACACCTTCTGCTGTATTGTTATTTAAACAGTCTATATGTGGCATGAATACTTTTTTATTTTTAGGCCAAAATCTTCTCTAAAAAGTATCAACTTATTAATATTATATCACCACAATAAAATTATTAAAGTATTTGATTGAAAACCAACCACATTCCTGCTGTATATATAACCATCAGGATTCATGAATGGAAGAAAATAAAAGTCATAATAATCAGTTAGTATTCTTAAACTTTTCTTCTCCAATAACTCCTTGATTAAATTGAGAATGATGGCCGGTGTGGCCCAGTCTCTAGCTATCTCACCACCCATTATGAATATTGCAACTTTCTTCTTCTCCGAGGACAGTTTTAGTATGAAAACATCCCTTTTTTCAAATGTTTTAGCTATTACAATTTTTTTTAGTTCACTATGCTTTGTCACATGTTCATTTACCCATGTGTTAACAGCATCCCAATCATAGAATTGTTTATCTTCTTCAGTATTTTGGAATCTGTAAAAATATATTCTTGGAAATTATAGAGATTATGATATTAAAAGTGGTTATAATAATTTCATACACATGTTCCTGTGAAAATTTGGAGAATTGTATGTTATTCTTTAATAGCAGCCTCTCAAATGTTTTAGTTCTGGAACCTTCAACTATTATATCAATGGGTATGATAGCTTCATTTGTCACACCATTAATAAAATAAAAATAATGACTTTTAAAATGAATTTGATAGAGAATAGATCTTTCAATTGAATTAAATGCAGTCACTTTATAAAGAGTATAATTGGTAGCTATTAAATGTGGGAGTAAAATTAACAAATACACTGATTTCTCCATATTTTAATGTAATAAAATCACTGTGGCTACAATTTAATTGTCACATTACAAGGTTTTCCCTAAGGTGGCTCATTTATTTATTACTTTTTGAATGTTAAGTATTCATTGCAATTGATATATTTTGTTACAGGGACCGCCGCCAATAAGTATGCCCGGTGGTCCACCGCCTCCAGGTAATGGACTGCAAGGTCCACCCGGCGTACCGTTACCACTGGGCGGCCCTCCGCCGCACGGCGTGCATCCTTCAGGGCTCCCGCCGATGCCGCCACACCACGTGATGATGCAATCCAGTGGACCTCACTCCGGAGGCTACGCCCACGCCCCCTCGCCGGGCTCCAGTGCTCCGGCCAGCACGCCCCCCGTGTCGCAGCCTTCTTCCGGAACGCCAATACAGCATCCGCCATCGGCACAAACGCCTCCCCACGGACAAGCACCGCCGCCATCCACTTCCTCTGCAAACGGCGCGCCGGCCTCGTCCTCGCCCATGCAAGGCTCGCTCCCAGCTCCCGGTCCCGACAACCTTCATGCATTACAGAAAGCAATCGACTCAATGGAAGAAAAAGGGTTACAGGAAGATCCACGCTATTCCCAACTCCTAGCTATCCGTGCGCGTACAAATCCGCAAGATCCGAATAAAGGACTTTTTTCAAACATTCAACTGAGCCAATTAAAGTAAGTGAATAAATCGACAGTAAAAATCTTACTGTATAATAGTTCTATTTATGTAATGTAACAATGACAGGGCGCAGATCGCGGCGTACCGCAACCTGGCGCGCAACCAGCCGATCACGCAGCAGATCGCGCTGATGGCGGCGGGCAAGCGCGCGGGCGAGGCGCCGCCCGAGTGCCCCACGCCGCCCGCGCAGCCGCCCTCGCCATACGCACAGCCGCAGCCGCAACCCGGCAAGGCGGCTGGCGGCGGAGGCGCCCCGCCCACGCCGCTGCCCATGACCGGACAGATGGCGCCGCCCACGCAGCCCACACCGCCACTAGTTAATCCGGTATACTGCCCTCTACCAATTGAAATATCAAACAAAACTAATTAACTTTTAAGTAGAAATGTAGTATTTTAAGTAGAGATATAGAAATAAAATCAGTATTTACAAAATATTTCCTGCATTTAGCCGGTGGGCGGAGCTCCCCCGGTACGTGGCGCAGCTCCAGTGCGCCCACAAGGACCGGCGCCTCCCGGACAGACCACACAGCAACAAGTAATATTTTGAAATACTTAAGCTTACAAAGCCTTATTATTATGAATTAATACGAAATCATAATTTTTTACTTTAGTTATCATAGTTATTATAAATCTCTACATTATTAAAATATTTTCAGCCCGGCGTTCCCACACCAGGCGCGAAGCAGAATCGCATCACCAGTATTCCCAAACCAGTGGGCATCGATCCTATTCAAATTCTAAATGAAAGAGAAAACCGGTAAGAATATCATTGATAAATAAATTGCAATTTCGGAATTCTTGGGTTTCTGTAGAGCATTATGCATAATATTGTAACGTAAACTTGAGTTAATTTCTTCCGTGATTAAGTCATATCAATTTTCTTGATCATAATTAAGTGTAATATGTTCAGGATCGCGGCGCGCATCGCTCACCGCATCGACGTGCTGTCGAACCTGCCCGCCAACATGGCCGACGACTTGCGGCTGCAGGCGCAGATAGAGCTGCGAGCCCTTCGCGTTCTCAACTTCCAGAAACAATTACGTGCTGAGGTTTGTATAACACAATCATTTATTTTACAGATCAAACAAATGCAAGTTACTTCAAGCTCATAGATGTCTAAAAGTCATTGAAATTTACCTGTACGAACTATTTAGATGAATTTAACATAATTATATCGAGAAAATATACCTAAATAAGAAAAATATAATGAATATTAGCAATAGCGGCTCTAGCTCTATTAGCGCCCTGGGCGAAATATCTACAGCGCTACTGTGAGGTTAATAGTGTTATGTGAGAGTAATTCGCAGTACCGGGTCATCCCTTTTTGTCAACCGCCCTGGGCGGTCGCCCTACCCTAACGATGACACTTAGTGCCGGCCATAGTGCTAATGCAATAAGTAAATAAACATAAATGTGACTATCAGATCCTCAGCCAAGTCCGTCGAGACACAACGCTAGAGACGGCAGTGAACATCAAGGCGTACAAGCGCACGAAGCGTCAAGGACTGCGCGAAGCGCGAGCTACAGAGAAGCTGGAGAAACAGCAGAAGCTGGAGGCGGAGAGAAAGCGCAGGCAGAAGCATCAGGAGTTCCTGCAGACAGTGTTGCAACATGGTATGTTATCGCCATAGTCAAAAATCCTTAATTAATAATCAAATTACCATATTAACTTTACTAGATTGTTCTAGAAGTAAAGTGCGACGAATATGTCAAAACCCCACAGTTACAGTGTTACTTGTATAATTTATACTAAAAACTTGCTTTATTAAAAAATGTATTTAGCACAAATCTCTCAGAAAAGCATATTATTACACTATTGTTTTTTGTTTTTTTTTTAATTTACGTGTATTACCTCCAGCTAAGGACTTTAAGGAGTACCACCGCAACAACGTCGCGAAGTTGGCGCGCATGAACAAGGCGATCATGAACTACCACGCCAACGCAGAGCGCGAGCAGAAGAAGGAGCAGGAGAGGATAGAGAAGGAGCGTATGAGACGGTATACTGAACTATTATTTCTTGGACATATTCTCTTGATGGTACAATTGTTATTGTAAATTAGTATTACTCAAAATCCGTATATTTTAAAATTAAGCATATAGTTGGGATTCCTTTAGTTGTTTTGTGACATACCTTTGACAAATATATAAACATGTCTTAGAAATTAAAATTTGATGAGGTCTTGTAAGTTCCAATGATAGGTATTTATGTACTTAATTCCATGTATTTTTATAGTTTAATGGCGGAGGATGAAGAAGGCTATCGTAAACTGATCGATCAAAAGAAAGACAAACGGCTGGCGTTCCTCCTGTCGCAGACGGACGAGTACATCGCGAGCCTCACGGAGATGGTGAAGCAGCACAAGCAGGAGCAGCGCAAGAAGCAGCAAGAGGAAGAAAGAAGGAAGAGGGTAATTTATCTTCATACATCCGTGTAGTACTGTTCTTTTCTTCTACATCTGAAGACGTATCTCAAGTATTCGTGAGTACGTTTTTATCACGTCATCAACAAAATTTTTGTCATTTGTGCAGCGCCCCTATCGGGCGTAAACTACACCAAATCTTATAAACATGATCGTACTACGAAAACGTTCTCGCAATTGTCACGCAAATATTCATGATAGACTCTCTGATTCCACTATGACCACTCTAAATTGTTTAATAATATGGTAGTTCTATTGTAGACTTAGTAATTATACATTAATAGAATGTTTATTTTCTTTTATATAGAAGTCGAGAAAGAAGAAGTTGCTGGAGGGCGGCGAGATAGACGCGCTGGACGACAGCTCGCAGACCTCCGACACGCGCGTCAGTGTACTCGACCCTAAAACAGGAGAGGTGAAACTTTGCTTTTTAAACTTACACAAACAGTATACTTTAGAGATTCCTTCGCCATCTCAGTCAGCATTCCATATGCTTTTTCCACTTTTAACCTTTAATTCGACGGATGTTTTTGTAGAAAAAAATATTTTATAAAGTAGGTCAGTAGATTTTTTAAATTAGGTGTTCGTCACACAGTATACTACGAATTATCCTAAGTAGATAATCATTAATACTCATTTAATCCATTCAAAACATGACAACACTTACAAACACTAGAAAACACTGAAAATATCGACTTTAAAATTTACTATTAATAAAAATTAAAACTAAGAACACGCAAATAAAAATAAATATATAATACCACAAAATATATAAAAGAAAGCTCAATTCTAAATAAGCGTTGCTATCTTTGTTTAGATACTGAAAGGCGAAGAGGCGCCATTGCTGTCGCAACTGAAGGACTGGATGGAGGCGCACCCCGGCTGGGAGGTCATGTCGGACTCCGAGGATTCCGGAGACGACAGCCAGGATGATGATGGTATTCACCTTACATTGTATACATTGTAACACTAGCTGTTGCTCGCGACTTGCTCCGTGTGTCATTACAAAACAATTAAAAAAGTATAACTTATGTTACTTACCGATAACGTAGTTTTTTAATGGTGAAAGAATTTTTCAAATCGGCCCAGTAGTTTGAGTTATTTCAATACATACAAAAATACAAATCTTTCCTCTTTGTAATATTAGTATAGACTAGCTGTTGCTCGCGACGTCGTCCACGTGAAATAAAAAAATAAAGCCTATGTTACTCAGCAGCGATAACTTAGCTTTTTAATGGTGTGAGATTTTTTAAAATCGGCGTTTAATTTTTTTTATTATTTTTTTTAATTTCAGAAATTTAAGTGAAATAGATACATACAAAAATACAAATCTTTCCTTTTTATAATAATAGTATAGATTATGTACAGTCAGCGTTAATATGTATATTTATAATGGTGAATGCTTCGTGCATATTCATGCAGCTTACATATGTGGTTATTAACTGTACCTTTATATACAGAAAAGAGAGGAAGGAGAGATAAACATAAGGACGAGAAGAGCGATAAAGAGAAGACTGATGAAGAGAAAGCACGCGACATGATAAAGAAGGCGAAGGTAGAGGATGACGAGTACAAGACAGAAGAACAAACATATTACAGGTAATAATAACTTTTCTGTCTGAATTGATAATTTTATAGGGAAATGTAAATCTTAATATTATTTTTTTCAGCATTGCTCATACAGTGCATGAATCGGTGACAGAGCAGGCTAACATATTAGTGAATGGAAAATTGAAGGAATATCAGATAAAGGTAAATGTTTTACAGATTCTGGAGTTTTATAAGTTTACTAGCTTTCGCCCGCGACTCCGTCCGCGTTGAATTAAAAAAA
>LD688947.1:1241462-1262371 GCA_003118335.3 Papilio memnon
TCCATCCATCCATCCATCTAAACTTTCGCATTTATAATATTAGTATGATTGAGAAAATATAACAAAACATTGGCATTCTATTTTCTTTCAACAGGGTTTGGAGTGGCTCGTATCTCTCTTCAATAACAATCTGAACGGTATCCTGGCTGATGAGATGGGTCTCGGCAAGACCATCCAAACGATCGCTTTGGTCACCTATCTGATGGAGAAGAAGAAAGTCAATGGCCCCTTCCTTATAATTGTACCACTCAGGTATTGCAATAAATATCATAATATAAATTTTACTGCTAATTATTGTTCTATGTGATGATAAAACTTAAAATATTTCAAAACAAAAGGTTCCTCTTTAAAGATATTGTAAAAAAAAGTGCAACAAAGGACTGCTTATGTTTGAAATTGATTCCCAATGCGGTGCAAGATTAATAACTGATTTTCGACTGCCATTCAATACAGTTTGCGGGAAATTAACTTAAGACGTGTAGATTACAAATCAAGTTAACCCCTGAGTCGCCGACACTGTTGTATACAAGTATCACTGCAGTCGAAATAATAATGGCCGGTTCACACTTGGCCAGTACAGTTGGACAGTAGCGCGTAGCAACTGGACTGGCATGTTGGGAACATTAACTGGCGCCAGTGGATCCGTACAATCTATACCTTATATAACTTTAAACTGTCGTGGTTTTTACAAATGTAATGTTCGTAAGATACGGGTTTCTTACCATGATTGGGTTGTTTTAGTTCCCGTTAGGTTGTTTAAAATAAAAGTGACGCATGCAACTGTGCCGTAATATCGGGAGCTAAAACAACCCAATCTATACTTTCCCTGCGCTTTCAACTATACTGGCCAATAACCATGTTTTATTTGTTGTCACCCTAACGTAGGGTAGGCTATGAACCCCTCGGTGGGGACGTATAATGAGCTGGTGATGATGATGATTTGTTGTCCAGCACGCTGTCCAACTGGGTGCTGGAGTTCGAGAAGTGGGCGCCGACGGTGACGGTGGTGTCGTACAAGGGTTCGCCGCAGTCGCGCCGCCTCGTGCAGACGCAGATGAGGTCCACTAAATTCAACGTCCTGCTCACCACATACGAGTACGTCATTAAGGATAAAGCGGTGCTCGCTAAGGTACGAAATATTGCGATTTTATAATCTGACTAATCGTATTATAAATTATTAAAAATTTCATAATAACACATCGCTTGTGATTTGAACAAATATCTGATAAATTTTGCTAGAGAACACTAAATAATAACAACCGATTTGACTATTTAAGATGACCATCATACTTCATTCAAAATGTTGGATGGATGGATGTTTGTTATTACGTAATCTCCAAAATGACTTAACTGGTCGCAATGAAATTTGGCAAGAATTTAATACCTAGCCAAGCTAATTTTGTATGATAATATCTAATTATTGTTTTTTTTATTTCATTTATTTCCACAGGGGCTTTGTCGCGAAGCGACGATAACGCTCCATAAGTGTAAAACTAACAAAACACAGTTATGTAACTTCTTTCTTAAACAGATGTCGGCCAATTTAAACACCATCCCGGCCTCGTCCGTAGACGGGTAAGCTAGGATAGTGTTTAAGTGACCGATATTACACCCATAAAAAATAATTAAGTCTATCTAATTATTGTAAACACTGAAAGTTAAAATTTGAATGTATGTTGCAGGTGCAATGGAAGTACATGATAATCGACGAGGGCCACCGCATGAAGAACCACCACTGCAAGCTGACGCAGGTGCTGAACACGCACTACATCGCGCCGCACCGCCTGCTGCTCACCGGCACGCCGCTGCAGAACAAGCTGCCCGAGCTGTGGGCGCTGCTCAACTTCCTGCTGCCCTCCATCTTCAAGAGCTGCTCCACCTTCGAGCAGTGGTTCAACGCACCCTTCGCCACCACTGGAGAAAAGGTGTCTATAATTATTTATATTTTAGTGTAAATTGAATGAAATATCACACAATTAGAGTCTTGGGTAGTCAAGTTCTTAGCTGACTAATATAATAATAGGCGAGTGCAGCATTTAGAATTCAGAATTCTTTCTGTCTAAAAACAATTTACTAGGGTAGCGCGTACCATCTTTCGACCACGTCTTCACTATCAGTAGATGGGATCGTGGTCAAGCGCTAGCTTAAAAAACTTAAAAAAAAAACAACAATTTTCTAACATTATTTTTCAAATTAGATTTCTTTCCCTAAAAACAATTCGAAAATAAATTGTATGTTTATTATGAAATATTGTGATTGTTATAATTATTGTTATCGTAGGTGGAATTGAATGAAGAAGAAACAATTTTGATTATCCGCCGTCTGCACAAAGTGCTGCGTCCGTTCTTGTTGCGCCGCCTGAAGAAGGAGGTGGAGAGCCAGCTGCCCGACAAGGTGGAGTACATCATCAAGTGCGAGATGAGCGCACTGCAACGAGTGCTCTACAGGTATGCTATATTTTAAAATTCATAGCTTTTGCTCGCGACTCCGTCTGCGCGGAATTATAAAAAAAACTTAGTAAATAGCCTACGTGTTCTTACAGAGTAATTACATACTCTATGCATATGTGTAAAATTTCTTCGAGATCCGTTAAGACGTTTTAAAGCCGTAAATAATGCATCTATCTCAATTTACGTATTTATAATACTAAGTAAGACATTAATATAAAATTCACTGTAAAATACGGTACTGTGATTAAAACTCGTAAGAGATAAATAGATAAAAATAACACCCAAAAGGTGCAGTTTACCTAAAAATGTAATTATTGGATTATAGTTTATTGGCACTCTTTTTTCTACTAGTATTAAGTTGTGTATAATGTTGTTAGACACATGCAGTCGAAGGGCGTGCTGCTGACGGACGGGTCGGAGAAGGGCAACAAGGGCAAGGGCGGGGCGAAGGCGCTGATGAACACGATCGTGCAGCTGCGCAAGCTCTGCAACCACCCCTTCATGTTCCCGCACATCGAGGAGAAGTTCTGCGACCACCTCGGCACCGGCAGCAACGTACTCACTGGGTAACCTATACTTATATGCACGTTTTATTTCTTCCTACGGAAACAAACGTAACCTATAATTTTGCTATTTTATTTTACAGTATTAAAACGTTTGTTTGCTGCTTGTTCCAAAGAGAGTAAAAACGCTTCGATGGGGGGTAATCCACAGTGGAATTCGCTCAATGAATACTATTTTAGTTATTGCTAGCTTTTGCTCGCGACTTCATCCGCGTGAAGTTAAAATCTTACAGATAAAATCAGCTCAGTTTTAGTTGAATCAAGTACATACAAAAATACAAATCTTTTCGCTTTATAATATTAGTATAGATGAAAAGTAAAATAAAAAATGTATAAATAATCTTATATATTTGTATGAAGTCCGGACCTGTACCGTGTGTCGGGTAAGTTCGAGCTGCTGGACCGCATCCTGCCGAAGTTGAAGAGAACAGGCCATCGCGTGCTGGTGTTCTGCCAGATGACGCAGTGCATGACCATCATTGAGGACTTCCTCTCCTGGAGAGGCTTCCTGTATTTGAGGTAACTTGTAAATTATGATCTTATAAATATAGAACAGAAGAAATATCAACAGAAATTGGTAATTAAAAATTTGGCAAACTGCATTCGACCTTTTGTCTTTTTTATGTTTGTTAAGCTAGCGCTTGACTACAATCCCACCTAATGAGAGTGATGATGTGGTCGAAAGATTGTATGCGGCTACCCTAATAAATAAAGTTTACTTGAAAATAAAGAAATCGTAGCGTGATCTGCATTTATTCTTTGCTTTTCTAAATTATGCTTTGAAGAAAATATATTGGATCTTAATTGCAACAGATTATGATGTGATGAAAAGTAATTCAAACCATTTGTAACATTAAAATTTGCAAAAATGCACATTTTAGACATAGTTATAGAACATATCTTGTTTATAGGCTGGATGGTATGACGAAGGCGGAGGACCGCGGCGAGCTGCTGAAGAAGTTTAACGACGTGAACTCCGAGTACTTCATCTTCTTGCTGTCGACACGCGCTGGAGGACTCGGCCTCAATTTGCAGAGTGCTGACACCGTCATTATATTCGACTCCGACTGGAACCCTCATCAGGTATCCCCACTTCCAACTATTTGGTTTACACACGACTCCATAAAAGTTTATAGTGCCGGTTTTAGAGGTACTAGCGCCTTGGACGAGATTTCTATGAACCCTAATATTTTTACCAAGCTTTTGAGGGGAGGAGTTATGTGAGAGTGTACTACGAAACACTATATATACTTCTAGGATCTCCAAGCGCAAGATCGCGCCCATCGTATTGGTCAACGTAACGAGGTGCGCGTGCTGCGCCTCATGATTGTCAACTCTGTGGAGGAGAGGATCCTCGCCGCAGCCAGGTAACACTGACTATAAGCTTGAGGAAACATTTCAGTTAAAATAGCTTAAACTGTCAGAAAACTATTAATAATTACAGTATTGCTCATACTTTCCTTTGAATTTGTGAAAATTGACCGATAATTAAAATATATATATTATAGAATAACTAACTTTTGCCCACAACTTCTTTCGCTCAGAAGTAAAAAAAAACTTAGTAATGTGTGCCGATTTACATAGTAACAAACATCATCCACTTTCGTATTGTTATATTAGTATGAAGTATGGCATAGGGCGTTAGTACAGCCTTACACTATGCACATTTAATAGTACTGTAAACTAAATTAAATTTAAATTTTAGATACAAACTGAACATGGACGAGAAGGTGATTCAGGCGGGCATGTTCGACCAGAAGTCGACGGGGTCCGAGCGGCAGCAGTTCCTGCAGAGCATCCTGCATCAGGACGGCGACGATGAAGAGGTCAAATTAATAATTTTAATGTCATTATTAGTATACTTTTGAGATTTTAAAGTAAAAATTGCACGAGCCTGTCTGGTAAATCAAAAAATACTAAGCGGTTATGGAGTTACTTGTTAACATCCTGCTGTCTTTCGCAATAACATTAGTGAGATGTAAAAAAATGCTTTACGATCTATAAAAATAACCTTAGTGATAACACAAAATTGAACCGTAACCTTACGCTATAAATATCTAATTCCAAATTGTATTTTAAAGGAGGAAAACGAAGTGCCAGATGACGATCTGATAAACGAGATGATAGCGCGGTCTGAGGAGGAGCTGGAGATCTTCAAGCAGATCGACATCGAGCGCAAGAAGACGGAGTCGCAGGCGCGTCTCATCGAGGAGTCGGAGCTGCCGGACTGGCTCGTCAAGGAGGATGACGAGGTCGTCTGCAATAAGGTAATAATGAATATAAACCTCAGTTTCCACTGCTGATACACCTGTACATAAACAATACACATGTAATACAAAAATGATATTGAGACTAGCGGTCACCCGCGACTCTGTTAGTGCGAGATTGAAAAAGTTAAAATCGACCGTTAAGAAACGCGGCTTAAGAATGGACAGATAGACAAAAGACTGAATTAAAAACCTTTTTGTGCTTTAAAATTGCCTACATTCGGATTTTTGGTCATATTTAAGAATCTATCTCTCTGGCCTTCCTTAGTAACCAACTACCGTCTCTGCGACAATAATTTTCTTGAGTTAAGAGATACATTGTATTAAATAGGGTCAAGGCTGGAACTACTTGGACGAGGACGAGACCCTGGGGCGCGGATCTCGTCAGCGCAAGGAAGTGGACTACACGGACTCGCTGACGGAGAAGGAGTGGCTGAAGGCGATCGATGAAGAGTTCGAAGAAGAAGAGGAGGAAGACGATGATGATGAAGTACTGGACAAGCGACGCAAAAAGGGACGCAAGCGACGGTACGTAGGGTAATAGGAAATATGTTTTTTTCTTTTTTTCAAACGTTTCTATTTGTTATAAGATAACCATAAAAAATATTGACATGAAAAACCTACCATTAAACTAAAAAAAAAAAAAAAAAATTGCGATAATTTACGTGCGATAAAAACGCGGCCGAATTTGGCCGGAGATTTGTGACGTCAGTAGTCACATTCCGATCAGATGTCACTTCGATGTAAACAAGTCACTTGCTTCGACCAATGGCGTTATGTTTTAGAATTTGCCCTGTGAATTTTTAAAAGAGACACTTTTTAATGATTAAATTTTGCTACTAAATCACATTATGTTAAAAAAAATCTTTGCAGATATATATATGTACATAAAAAATATGTTATACAAAAAAAGTTTTGTCCAATTTGGCGTCATATTGTGTGTGGTGTGCATATTGCTTATTGACATACATCAGTTAATGGCTTGTTAAATCTACACTGAGGGTCGACCTGGCTATTGAACACTCCGGATGTAATATTGAAAGTGTTATTTTCAGACGTCAAGACGATTCTGATGAAGAGGAGGTGCCGTGTTCATCGAAGAAAAAGAGTAAAACGGAAATTAACCAAACTAAGAAGCGTCTCAAGAGCATTATGAAGAAAGTCATTGATTTCACTGATGAGTAAGTTTTTTAAATGTAACATTATAGATAGTGATAGATTTAGCTAATTAAACTAAATGTTGTTCAGCGGCGGTCGCTTGCTGTCGGAGCCATTCATGAAGTTGCCTTCGCGACGAGAACTGCCAGATTATTACGATATTATAAAGAAACCGTTGGACATCAAGAAGATTATGAACAGAATTGAAGAGGGCAAGGCAAGAATTTATTTAATTTTATATTTGTTTATTTACACACTATACGGTTATAACATGACGTAGTAAATATTAAATTAAATCTTACTAATATTATCAATGAGAAAGTTTAGATGGATGGATGGATGTTTGTTACCCTTTGCTGCCTAAACAGCAGAACGGATCACGATTAAATTTGGTATGGATTCAGAGGATAATCTGTAAGAACACATAGGCGTGCTTTTTTTTTAATCCCACGCGGACGAAATCGGCGGTGAAAGCTATTACATTTGTTTTCTCAATTCCCTTTACAGTACTCTGATATAACTGACTTGGAGCGGGATTTCTTCACTCTGTGCGCGAACGCACAGACTTACAATGAGGAGGCGTCGCTCATCTACGCGGACTCGGTGCGCCTGCGCAACGTCTTTATTGAATTCCGTCGACGATACGACGCCGCACAGAACTCCGACGACTCGGATGACAATGATAAAGGTTAGATGGTCAATAAGAGTATCCTCACCAGAAATATGAAAAATTGCAGTATTGCAGTAAAATATGAAAGTGATAATAGTCGACTGAAGCAAGGGTTTTTGTTTTATTGCTTGGATTATATCGAATTCCAATCAAAACTATAAACCAGAGACTATTTACAAAAAGATCTTTCTGATAGTACAAAATTTACAAAATATTGTTACATAAACATATTAATTAGTTTTCGCTTTTTAAAATAGTACTTTGTCATAATTTATACCGTGTATAGGCATTGGTTTATTTAATTTAGGTTTTCAATTAAAAAATTGTCTTGAATTTATTGATTCTATTGTCATAATTTTTTAGATGAGGATGACTCCGATGGGGAATCAAATCGCTCAGTGAAAATGAAAATTAAATTGAAGGGCAAAAGCAAAAACACGCCGAGAAAACGCAAACAGCGCAAGTATATTTCCGACGACGAGGAATATGAAGAGGATTAGATATATTTAGTTTTAGTGACCTTGCGTATGTGCTGACATCTTTTTGAATTTTAAATGACTTTGAATCTTAATAAATGTAAGTTCTTTTTATTAATAGTAAATGTACTAATAGTATTTGTGATTTGCATGTTTATGAAAAAATTCTTAATTTAAAAACTGACATAAAAGATTTAATTATTGGTAATCTAAATCAATTTTTTTATATAATAACACGAAATATTTTAATGGTTAGGTTAAAACATATCTACACTGTAGTTATTAGAATAAGCGGATTATTCAGAATCAAATAAAATTCTTAGAATATTTATTATTTGTTTTATTTCACCTTTGATTCATAATTCTTTTTAGTTACAACTTTGATTTTTCTTGATTCCTTCCATTTAACATCTGACCATTTGTAAGGAACTCCGTGAACACTGCGCATGTGTTTGTTCAAACTGGTGCTGTGTGTAAAACGTTGGCTACAGCTTGGGCATGTGAATGGTTTATCCCGAGTATGAACTCGTTTGTGCCTTTGAAGATCACCATTTGTATAAAATGATAAAGTGCACAGCTCACATTTATATGACTTTTCACCGGCATGTCTGAAAGAATAACTTGTGAACATTACAGTGTTCACTGAACTTTATAACAAATAAACATTTCAAACCATAGGAGAAAATAATAGTAAATGTAAACAATTACTATTAAAGAAACATTGAGATAATTCATCATAATAATATGCTCTATTTTCAAATCATACTAAAAAACTCAAATATTGTTAATCACAATAGACTATTTCCTGAGATTATGTTCATGAGACTAATTTAATATTTACCTTTTCAGATGAATAACCAAGTTTTTCTTTGCATGTGTTTTGTAACCACAAAGATGACATTCTACATTCTTCTCAATATTGTGTTTTTTCTTATGGTTTGATAATTCTGAACAAGTCACAAATGTACTGCCACAGTCCTCGCAGCTGTAATTGTGAATGTTGTAATGTCTTTGCATGTGCGCTTGTAATGATTGTTTTGATTTAAGCATCTTATTGCAGATATCACATGAGAATTGAGCAATCTCATGAACATACAAATGAGTCTTCAAACTGAATGCATGTTTAAATTGTTTTCCACATATAGAGCAAGTGTAGAATGTGACAGTGCTATGAGTCTTTTTATGTGCAGCTAGACTGGATGATTGTGTGAAAGTTTTTCCACAATCACAATTATATGGACGCTCCCCATTATGTGTTCTCATGTGATTATTCAATGTCTGACTGTGTGGGGTAGCATATGAACATTTTGTACAATGATAGCGTCGGTTAGCTCCAAAACCAGTCACATTACCCAGATGTTTCCTCTTTTGATGCATTGACACTTTGTGCTTTTGTAACGATGCTTCACTTTTAAGGGTTTTGTTGCAATATGTACATTTCAACTTATTTTCTATAGTTCTCGGCAAGATCGTCTCTAGAATTAAAATAATTCCAATGTAAATAAAATTAACATTTTATGCATATCATATGTATTACAAAATTGAAATTACCTGTAACTGCGATGTGATTAGTTAAATTTACAATTTCTTCGTTTGATCGGAATTCTTCTTTTACTTCAACGAGTTCGTCATAGTCGTTCACATCGTCACTGTGTAACAAAGTTGCATTAGTTTCTAAAATCTCCTTACTGTAAAGGGCAAACTGTTCTTCAAAATTAATGCATTTCTCACGGAACTTCCAGGCGATAGTTACGTCTTCTATACATTTATTGCAAATGAATGACGGTAATTGTTTTTTGAACACAAGTTTTATTTGAAAACAATTCAATATTTTATTTAGTATCCTAATTGCTTCTTCGTTTTTAGAAAACAGGTTCAGCGTATGATGTCCTTTTTCTAGACATATACGACAAACATGTAAAGATTCTAAATTAGGTAGTAAATTATCCGGGTTTCCCATTTCTATTCGATTAATAAAAATAAATAGTAAAGTAATCAAAACAACGAAACCAGAAACAAATTGTAAACAAAAGGAGTTGACTTTGACGTTTAAGCACAGCTCAGATAACGTAATTTACTATAGCTAATCTAATGAGTTTTAATGAATTCCAGATTGTTTTTTTTTGCCAGACCCTTATCGAAATAAAGGTCTGTCTTCGCTTATCAACAGAACAACGTAAATCAGTTTATTCACAATACGAAGACAGGTTTTCTGATTACAAAATAATATGTAGTTATTTCTTAAAAGTAATACTTGAATTTAGCAATCGATTTAACCCGTAAATGCATATTGTTGCCAAAAGTCTACCGTAGTTTTTTTTTTAAAACAAAGATTTTTTTCCTTAATCTGTATCTCAAAACCTATACTGAAATATTTATTTCACAATTAAATAAAAAATCATGCATTTAAGGATTAACAATTCACGAATAAGTTATTTCTAACTTTTAAAGGAGGTATGTTCTGTATGTATGTTTTTAATGGCAGCAAAGATAATGGGTTATCAGTGTTCAGGTTTATAATGCATATGAAATTTAAGGATCTAGAAATAATAAGAAAAAATTCCACTGTGAATTGGCACTTTATTTAACAGCCATTAAGCTTCTGCCTGTGCTTTCAGTTTCTTGATGTAAGATTCCTTCTTCTGCTTGATTCTGTTCTTCCTTTCAGCCAATGTCAGCTTGCGCTTGTTCCATCTCTTCTGCTTCACCTTGTCCTTACTGGCTTCCTTCTTCTTATGGGATGGGTCAGCTCGGATTGCTTCATGTGCTTTTTTGTAGGTTGTTTCAATCTGTTTAAAAATATAAACTATAAAAAAACCAAAAAATTAACTAATGGATGAGTTATGACATAATGTAATGTAGCAATTACATATGATCCCTGAAAAAATTTGTTCAGTGATTAGTAAGTTATAAGTGCCTTCATTTTGTCCAACTTCGGACACTGAACACTAATGAAATGACCAGTAATTTGGTTGGACGTAAATTATTATTAATACAATTATGTTCAACTTACAGCATCAGCATTTACTCCAAGTTTAATGTATTTGCCAAATTGCCTCTTGAAAGAATCTTCATCTTCTTGTTCAAGATTGCGCATGTATTCAGCAACATGTAAACCAAAGATGTGTGCCCTGCAGAAACAGAATTTAATTAAAAACTAACAAGCACTTTTGAATGTATTTCATCATAATTTCCCTAAGTACATTTTTGAGTGTAATCAAGACCGGTTTATAGAAACAAAGTTTAGTTTCTATTCACAACCAATAACCTTGATATTAATGTTGCTCCGATTGGGCTGTTCGATAAATAGATATACTATTAGTCGATGGATGAATGGAGCAATAGGTTTTACCTTTCTAAAGCACAATAAAAATAAAATTACCTGTGTACTTCAGCATTGAACTTTTTAGATTCAGCATCATATCCAGGGAACCTCTTGATGGAATGTGGTACATTGAGGCCACCATCTACTGCTCCTTTCATGGCTCCAAACACACGGGCTCCTGTGGTGGTGCGAGCAAGACCCACATCGAGGTAACACCTAAAAATATTAACCGTTAGAAACAATTCTAAGTAATGTACATATGCTTGTTGAAAATAAACTGATCAGTTAAATTTGTACAATATTTTGTTAGCATCAGAATATGTCAGTCCGCCCGTTTGTTGTCATCACATTAATTAAGAAAAGAACAAAGTATAATTTAAAATTACATAACCCTAATTTACGATAAATTTACCTGAATGCTCCAGGGCCATTGTCTACAGGTTCTACATTGTATTCATCACCAGTGACTTCTGTCGCTCCGGTGTACAGGGAGTCCAGCCCTAACCTTTGCAGTAGACGTCTGGCCAGTAACAAGCCCGTGCAGTATGCCGCAGCATAGTTAGTAAGACCTACCTAAAAACAAATTATATTTCGTAAATACAAATACATTTAAAAATGATTCTTAACTTACTTATTTGATTCAGTAATGAACATATAACAACAGGGTTTTGTGCATTTGTACAGTGCTTCAGACCGCCCGTTCAAAATCATCATGTAAATTGAAAAATAAGTATCACAAACCTTTTATAATTTAGCATTTTGTATTGTACGATATTTATAGAAGTTGAATTATTAAACTGCTGGACAACTTACTTTGATACCATACTGGGGAAGTTCATGTGAGTAGGCAGCACACACAATGTGGTCTCCTTCAATTCTTGAGTAAGCCACCTGGCAGGTAACATCTTTGTTGGACAGACGTACAATGAGGCGGTATTTAGGAGTGTTGTATTTGTTCTTATCCTAAAGGCAATAAAACACATCATTAAGCATACGTCCAAATACAAAAAGTTATGTAGTATTCAATCATATGGTTGGTTGGAAACTCACCTGAACAATAAGGCGTTTGCGGGCATAGTAATCAGTTTTACCTTCACGACGCCTCTTGAACTTAACTTGGTACCTCTTAAAGTACTGCTTATTCTTGACTACTTTCACGAAACCCTGAAAACAATTGAATATTATAGTGACTACGACAACCAACAAGGTGTTTGAGTATATACTGAAGTTATCAGAGACACTTTATAATCAATAACGCTACAGTCGAATACAAAACAACACGGTTGTACACATAGAACATGGCACAATTAGTTGGTTTTGAATCTTCTGCGGCATCAGATGACGCGCATGTGTCGTAATTTCATCATGTTTTTTAATGTTGGGTAGAATAGAACAACAGCAATATATAACACAATTGAAAAAGTGAGTGGTGGAAGCAATATGTGGTATAACCTATCCACTCTTTAACACGGAATCATTCACTGAAACGGCAAAATACAATTCTTTACAGAGAGATATTTGTTCGTAAAAGAAAACCGAAATCTTATTTTATAATCTTTTGCTCACCATCGTAACAAAATTATAAAATTTCAAGTAACTCGGTTACCCACCGAAGGAGGAAACCGGAAAAGAGTCTTTTTTTGGTTTAACAGCAAAATGACAGATAGCCGATTGGTGTTGCCTTACCTCTTGCAAAACTTAGAAGTATAGCAAAGACTTAACTTTTTTTTTAATTCTACTTTATTTTAATTTATCATTAATAAAGTAGTTGTATCATGTATAGCATATATAGCAGAAAATTAATTTATTATTTAGAAATAGCTTTACCTTACTGTATGCGAAAAGCAGCAATTATTTAAGTTGAACGCTTCAACTTTTAGAAAACGAAGAAAGAAAGAATTTCTTTTCTAAGTATTTTTAGTAATTATTCTTTCTCGCACTTTTAATATTAATTTGCACATAGTTCTTAAACATAAAATGATTCATTGATCTAATTACACCTTCACTGTGGTGGTTTTTGATTGTAAAAATTATGTACAAAACAATTTACGTAATAATATTTTCGGAAAGAATAAAAAGAACGTATTCATCAACTCAGTAATACCTAGTTTATTCAGAACAAAAAAAAAGATAAAATTAATCACGCTAAAAGTTAAAAACAGAGCAAAAAAGTAAAAATCTGTCTATGAATCACCTTTTTCTATTTTACTGGTAAAATTAAAAACATACGTCTATGGTTCGTTATGGCTTCCTCCTTTTCATATCCTGAATTATTTTTGGCGGGTTTTATATTTACCTTGCCCTTTTTATATGAAAAAAGCAATGTTTTTCGATATTACTTAAAGTTTTTCTTGTACTATAGTTATGTATTGATAACGTGTACAGTTTTATTGCCCGTAGTGTTTTTTTATCCTCGTGATGTTACGAATCTCATGTAAAATATTGATTATTTTTATGTCCGTGAAAATCTTGTGTAATTAACAAATTTAATTATGTTTCTTATTCTTACAGTGTCGCATCCCGATTTTGTCGTTATGCTTCGCATATTGTGGGTATTGAATGGGAATTACGAGGATTGGAGCACTGGGATAATGAACAGTGTTACATAGTTATTTCGAATCATCAGAGCTCATTAGATATTTTAGGTAAGCAGTTTTTCTATATGTACAATATTTGATAAATGTTTATCACTTACACTTATTACTCCTTTAACAGGTATGTTTGAGATGTGGCCGCGAATGAAGCGGTGTACTGTTGTAGCAAAAAGACCTCTAATGTTCGCTGGAGCATTTGGATTCGGGGCTTGGCTTTCTGGTCTTGTTTTCATCGATCGTCTTAAAACTGACAAAGCTCGTCGACTAATGAAACAAGCCACTGACAGAGTTATACGCGAAAAGGTATGAAATAAAATGTTTTTATTTTAAATAATTAATGACGCGCGAAATAAATTACCCTCTTAGTTAAAAGTAAATGTGTACATGTTTAAATGCTGTTAATTTTTTTCAGACTAAGTTGTGGATATTTCCTGAAGGCGCAAGATACAACAATGGTAATATACAGCCATTTAAAAAAGGTGCATTCTATCTAGCCATAGATGCCCAAATACCAATAATGCCGGTTGTTTTTAGTCAATATTACTTTCTTGATAATGAGACAAAAACTTTTGAACCAGGTTTGTACATGAACAAAGTTCTTGCTTCCTGAATGTGCTTACTTTTTCATGTCTATGATATAAGAAGCACTAAAATTACTTTCAGTATTTTAATATGACATAGATTTCATGTTTTCTTCTATTTTTATTATTTTTTCAGCACCATCAGTTAATACTTTTGATATTAATTTTAAAATAATTTTATTTTTTCAGGAAAAGTAGTGATCACCAGTTTGCCACCAATACCAACAAAAGGTATGACTCGTAATGATTTAGAAAGTCTATCTGAAATGGTGCGTCACAAAATGGTTGAAGTCTTCAATGAGAGCTCCAAAGATTTAGTTAAGCAAAAGAAAATCGCAATTTAATTTATATTTGACTGTGATTATTGTTTACATCATTAGCATTACATTTGTGTTATTGTTAATTAATTTTAAGTTATTACTCAGAATTAATATAAATATTCACCAAAGCTGAACACTTATGTTTAAAGTGATAAGTTCTAGTCAAATTTATTATTATAATACACATTTATGATTTATAAATGTTACCAGTATTATTAAGCAAAATTGTTATTTATTTTTAGCTACTTTTAATATCACTGTGTTTAATTAGAGAGCAAATCAAACAATATGTGTGAAAAAATCGTATATCAAATGTTTATTAAGATAAATTAGAGAATAAATTTTATTGCAAATTACAATTAGGCTGTGTTAAATACATATTCTACATAATAACAATTGGAATTAGATAATAATTTTGTAAAAGTAGATTTCAATTTAATTTAAAAATTCATGAACTGAGATAAATCTTGCCATTTTAAAGCTTACAGAAGCTAAAATAATTTGTATAACCATTTATGCTAGTCTTCTATATTGCATAATATTTACATTTATATATACATTATAATTTATCAAAAGACAGTTTAGTATTATTTAAGTGTAACATTCACTTTGTTTCAATAAATACTTGAAATCTGAACCTGAAAAACATGTTTAATTCCAATTTTCACCCCAACCTTCATTTTCATCACAATTTTCATCTGGAACAAAATTCAATTTGCTACTTACATCTTGCAATTTGTCTGTCTCTGTAGCAACGTTTTGTTTCTCTATTACTGGCTCCATATCTGCAAAGAAGTCAAATTCGTCTACGTTTCTCTTAAAATCTATTCTTGTACTTTTTATATCCAACTCGGAAATGTCAATAATATGTTTTTTTGCTTCCATGGCTGCTTTTTGTAACAAACTTCTATCTGTTAGTGGTTTTTCAACAGATATTGACTGTTCGATTTTCTGCATTTGTTTTGTTTTATTAATATCAATGTTACTGATTGAAGAATTAATTATATCAACATTATCAATTTTATCTGATTCCAGTGTTAGTTGTCTATTAGGGTTATCCCAATCACCCCACTCTTCTTCAGAATCAGTTAAAATACTTGTGCTTGGTTCCATATTTTTGTCTTCATCTTGAGCCTCTCCTCCTACAGGTGTGGGTCGTTCATTTAAAGCCATTGTTTTCTCAAACATTAATGCAACATCAGTATCGTAAACTTCAGAGCAACGGAAATCACTTAGTGATTTTGTTGTATATCTCACATCTTTGTGCATATTAGATGTATCAATTAAGACACTGTTCGACTTAGGTCTCCCATCGGTGAAAAACTTAGATCTTTTACCTCCTATTACAGTATCTGCACCTAATATTGGTACTAATTCACTCAAACAAACCAAAGTTGATGCAACTAAATTATCATCTACATCTTTTATACCAAGAAGTAACTGGAAAAAAATAAAAAATTAAATTGCACATTGCTTGAATCATACATTACTGTTCAAAAATCAAATTAGCAATTAATACCTCTGGCAAAATATGCTGTGAAAGTTCTTCATGAGAAAAAACATGGACAAATTTAGTAAAGTGCATTAAAAGGATCATTCTGACTTGACTATCCCTAACTCCAAATAACTGTAACAATCTTGGCTTCACATGTTCCTTAAATACACCTAAGCTAAAAAAGCCAGTGGAATCTTCATTCTGCAATCTATCTGCAAGAAAAAAAACATGAACTTGTTTAGTAAATAAAGGCTAATTAGTGTCTAAGAGTGCTAAGTAATTTCATACCATTTTTAGGCTTTAAAATGTATGGAATGACATCTTTTCTTGCTGTTGCATCCAGAAGTGTTAGCCTTGACAGTAATAGCCCACCGAGCTGTTTTGCAACAGTTTCCTCATCATAGTGTTTAAGATTTATTAGTATGTTAGAAAAAAATTGACTTTTATCTTCTTCTTTCTTTAGTGGCAAATAGTACAAGAATTTGTAAATTGATATAAATTCATGATTGAAAAAGTCATGCTGCAAAATTTCAGACAAACTTGGTCTGTTTTCAGGGTTGCTATTTTGAAGACAATCTTTGCAAAACTTTTTAAAATCATTCAAATATGGAACATCATCTGGAAAGTAAAAAAGAAAAACAATATTAATGTGCATTATAAAGTAAAATATTATGAAGTCATAAGAAATCTAGATAGTTACCATCATTCCGACCTTTGAAGGCATCAAATACTAAAACAGCATAAGCATATTGGTCTACCTTAGATATAAGCTCTTGTGACTCTTCATCTGGATCTACTGCTTTGTCATATCTATTAACAATGATTTTGTTAAAAAAAAAAACAGCATTACAGAATCAATTGAACATTATTCTCATACCTGTGAATTCTAGCATGTTTCAGGTATGAGGGATTCAAATCAGTAAATGTACACAAGTATTGCAATCCTCCAAGCTTCCACTGACCATCACCTGATACATATATTGAAGACATACTGACATTATTATGTGACACACCAGCCTAAAATATCACATTTAAAACAAAATAAAATTAACAGTTATCAAACNNNNATTAGTCTATGTTAAAAAATATATTTCACTAATTAGAGACATAATCTATTTGAATATAAATGAAATCTGACATACCTGTTCATGAAGAAATACCAGAGCTCTAAGGATGTTATTTAATCCAATACAAATTTGTAAAGGTGTTTGTTCAATTAAGACTTGTGATAAAGGTTGCACATATTCCGTCACTAAATGAAATGTCTTCTGCTGCCATGATGATATATATCTCACAATACAAGGATGCCGATATTTCAAGAGATTCTGCAAAACTTATGTATTAAATTCATGTCCTTAAATATATTTTTCAATGAAATTACCTAAGTTTTAAGTAATACATACATTAGAAAACTTTTCCAATGGCGTTGCTGTTATCCATAAGGGTCCCAACACAACCTCTCCTTTAAATACAGACACGGAACCATCATCTTTTAAACTAAAATATCTACAACTATCACTAATCGTTGCTTGAAAATGTGACCAAAAATCTGTGGTTTCGGTAGGTCTCTCATCAATTTTGAGGCCACTCAGGTGAGAGTTTTCATTGCCCATCATTGATAACTTTATTTGTAACTATTGTCACTACTCTTTTTAAGCTTCACTCGATAAAACATTATTCATTATTTTACACAGAATATATCATTGTTAAATAATTGTGACGAATATTGATCTGTCTAGTGATAAATGTACATACAATTTATAATTTATATGTGGCTTACTTGATAACCTGACATAAAACTTCGACTTTTCAATTTTCCTGACATTTTGACATAACAGTGACAGTGACACATATATTTTTAAAACTGAGAGGACGATGTCATTTACGTTCTCCTAATCCTTTGTTTACCTAAAATTATGAAGCTGTTATTTAAAGACAGCAAACTAAAATCACTATACCATACCATATAAGTAAAATAATTATACAATTTACATCCCACAAGCTATAATTATTTCTCTCTCCATTTGAATAAACTAGAAGCTATAGCAGAAACAAATATGTCAAAATGACATTTCGATTCGATTTGACATTTATCACTTAATTTTGAAATTTTGACAGAACATCGAGAAAGATGGCTTCAGCTTTAGTGAAGAAAATATTAATATCTAATCCAAATGGTGTTCGCAAGGCGGTTGAAATATTTTGTAACGCAACTAGAAACCGTAATGTTCAAAAATTATGCTTTTACTATAAATCTTATACATAATATTATTTTAACAACGTTACGTCATATTTTGTACTTTTAGATTGGAACTATCAATACAAACCAGGCCCTTATCCGAAAACCCCCGCAGAAAGAGCGGCGGCCGCTAAAAAGTATGGGATGACCATAGAAGAATACCAACCTTATCCAGAACATATGTGTTTTGGTGATTATCCTAAACTGCCTGATATTGGTTCAGATTCTAAGGATCCCTTCTATCCTTATGATCAGCCGGAGTTAAAAAGGAATTTTAACGAACCGGTATGTAAATAACTTACTGCACATATATGATGGAGCAAATAATTTCTTTACAAGATTAAATGCTAACAATCATGTAAATAAGTTGTTAATTAGGGTTGTCCTTTAGCATAATAGTACCAACTTTTTTACTTAATATCATTTCAAGAAATCAAAGCATGATTGTTCTGGTGCTTCAATAATGTACTCACATTCCAAATTTTCTTATATTTTTACTTTCCACGGTTTTGCCATATTTTCATTTGAAAGAATTATATACCAATTTATTTCTGATATTACTAACTACTACAGCATTTCTAACAAACTAATTTTGTGTATTTTAAATGTTAAATGTAAGTAATGCAATTTTACTGTGCACAGATTCATGCCAGTCAAGAGTTATTTGGTGAAGATCGTTATGACATTAGTATGAAGCCGAGGTTCTCGCTCACACATCAATGGACATGGTTCTTGGGTGTCGTTGGTGGGTCATTCGCTTTGTACATTTTCCTGGAAGATTACAAATTTGGAAGACCAGTCACCATCAAGCAGTATCCTAAAGATGGACCCCATTATTTGTTCTGTCAAAAGTAGCATTTGAGAAACCACTGTTTTGTTGAAGCTATAAAGCAATAGAAAATATTAAATAGCAATAAAATATTCAGAAAATTATTGTTTTTCATTAAATGTGTTTGAAAACTAGTTAATGTAACATGAATCAGTGTAAAAATTTTTGCTTAAATATAATATTTGGATGTTTCTGAAAATATTTTTTTTTATTTCATTGGTCATTATCATGGTGTGTCATCATCAGCTTTATATGTCCCCATTGAGGAGCTTGGAGCCTATCGAAGTTCAGTTAGATTAATTAGTTAACCATGTTTGCCCAGTGCAGGCCATGGTAGAGCATAGAAAAAAATATGCATACTAGTTTTCCAATTAGAGATATTAAATTAAATTACTAAATTATTATCTAACTTTGGGTAACAGAAAAAGTATGACAAAGTTAACACTTTTTAATTTTTTATAGTTTTGTTTAACTCTTAATTCGATGGAGTTTTTTTGTAGCAAAAACTTATTTTTTTAATAGTCATATTTTTGGATATGAATGTGATGATACAAATGAAACTATTTTTTTGTCACACCAGACACTATCAAATTAAGGGTTAAGGGATATAAAATTGAAAATGCAGTTTTTGATTTACTTATATATGCTTGTAAAGTATTCATCTTCTAAATCATACAAATCGGCTGCTATATCATCTCTTAGTGACATCAATTTTTGATCACACTCTTGTTGTTTTGTGCGAAACAGTTTAGAGTTTTGAGTAATAGCTTCATTAACTGATGGAAAATCATTTAATATTAAATATTGCTTGATATCTGAGACTAGCTTCATCAAGGATTCACCAGCTCTCACTGCAACATTAGTTTTTTAATAATTACTTATGCATATACAGAATTGTATTAAAAAAACAATAAATTACCAATATTTGCCGCTCTGACTTGCATTTCAAAAGTATCTTGTTCAATTTGTGTCATCCTATTTAGCTGTGAATCATTTTCGCCTTTAGCAAGTTTAATTATTTCTGAAATATTAAAATAAACGTCAATTAAATTTATTAATGATTTACAGATCATTATTTAAATATCTATATAAAAGTGTAACCAAAGCTATGATTTAAGTGGCCCACAATATACAACCTTATCAAAATAAGCTATGGATATGCTCTTGGAAACCTGCAAATTATATGTATAATTACAATAGCTATGTACTCCAGATGACAGGATTACATTTTTTTAAGGCATATAATAAAGTAGTATGTGACACTCACCTTCAAAATTTTCCAGCATACTTTTGACATCTTCCTTTAGTCGTGTCGTATAGGATTTCAGAAGTGCTTCTTTATTTTGTGGCAAATTTCTGTGCATTTTGTCGTCTCGGACTTACAACAAGGAATTTAATGCTGATGATGCTTTGGGCTTATGATAGTACAGATGATTCTGATAGAATTATCGGGTTTTCATTGACGTTCAATGTTCTTCTGCTTTTTAATAAATATTTGCTTACAATTACTATTCTATTTTTTCTCCTTTATTTCGCTGTTTCAATTTGTAACAAAATAAATAAATAACCAAAACCCAGTAGATTATGACAGTGACAGTAAAATGACAGCTAAAGAGGCTGGTGCCTTTATATAGAATAAAAACATTTAAATTGTAGGAATAAACCACCAATAGTTCTCATATTTCAGTTTTTTTTTTAAATTACATGTTTCTCAAATTGTTAATCATTAACTTATTCCTAGTCTATCTCACAAAAACTGCTACGTCCGGGATAGTAAAATTCCTTTTTACATGAGACGTTGATTCCCATTTCTACTTGTTTTTTCCCCCTTTGATACCAAAATATTTATACAGCGAATAAAAAAAAAAGAAAAGTTAACTTGAAAAAGATTTGGTCCATATTCTGTATGACAGGTTAAGTTTCAACAATAATAATCATACTT
>LD688947.1:1262421-1275187 GCA_003118335.3 Papilio memnon
AGATGTTTTTTTTAATCAAGCTTTATTATTTTCGCTTAAAAATTAAAATTTAGTTTGTGCAGTAAATCGAGCATACTCCTTAAGTCTTATTGCATTGATGTTAATAAATCCAGTGCTATCTTCAGGCGAAAATCCTCCGGCAACATCCATTGATACCAAGTCCTTATTATATAAGCTAGTAGAACTTTTCCTGGATAGTATCGAAACTGAAAGATAAATAGATAAGTACAATTTTGCACACAGGCTCAAGAATAATTAAACACTAAACATAATTTAGCTTACCATTTCCTTTATAGATTTGTACGGTGACTTTACCGCTGACGCCCTGTTGGGATAATTCTAGACATTTTCTGGTGTATGTCGCTTCGGGGGAGAACCAAAAGCCATTGTATACGAAATCTGACATTTTCTCTTGCAGATATTTTTTCATCCTTAAATAAATACACATACATTAAAAATGTTCAAGAAAGATACATGAAACGTAAGTTCATTTACTGCGTTGGGTAATTTGGAAGTTTTATATTTACGAAAGATTGAAGTCTTTCACTGTCCTTCAATACGATTTTATCTTAATAAAGCGTAAACAGGTTATTCTCATCTTTTATCAGTTATCGCTAGTACTTTGACCTATTGACATAGTATTTCCCACAAGTCTGCGATTACATGTTATTTTACATAATTTTTCATTATTACACTCACTTTAATCGCGACAGCGTTTAGTGGCATTTAATATTGATTTTGCAAAAACATCAGTTTAAGATAAAAGCTTGTATTATAATATTACTGGCTCATGATCTTATGATTTTTTTTTATGTTTTTTTTATACGATAAGGTGGCAAACGAGCAAGCGGCCACCTAAATCCGCCGAAACGGCGAAGCGTCCGCTGCCCATAGACATCACAATGATTGTGATATATTACCTTAATACTTCCCTGTCCAAAGCGAAGGCCTCAAGGTCGAGGTGGGCAGCGTGTAGAATTGTTCCAGCCGGGGTCTCGTACAAACCTCTGGACTAAAGTAAATTTAAATTTAGTCAGGTTTAAAAATAATTGAGGACTAGTAGGAAATATAATCGAACTTACTTTAAGACCTAAAAATCGATTTTCGACGATGTCAATTCGTCCCACGCCATGTTGACCTCCAAGCTTATTTAATGTCTGAACTATGGTAAGAGAATCTGATAATTCCAGTGGTTTATCATGACCGCTTGGTATCACAATGGATACAGGTAAACCTGATAATTAAAATATTTATTTAATCTCCTTTTCTTCGAGAAACTTCGTCAAATTATTTTGCTCTCTTCCTGATTCCCGGAGAGTTTATTAGAAGCTAGGTAAGCAAGGTCCAAAAATTCTCACCTTTATCAAAAACAATATCAATAGTGCTCGGATAGTCTTCAGTCTTGTTAAGATCACGTGTCATCTTATATATTCCGGAAGGTGCTGCAACTCCAGGGTCTTCAAGTACACCCGATTCGTAACTGTAACAACGGAAAATTAGTTGTCTATACTTAATATTATAAAGAGGAAAGATTTGTATTTTTGTGTGTATTGAATTAACTCAAAAACTACTTCGCCTATTTCAAAAAATCTTTCACCATTAAAAAGCTACGTTATCAGTAACATAGACTTTTTTTTTAATCTCACGCGGGCTAAGTCGCGAACAACAGCTAGTATGTAATAATTTTCTAAGCGCAGTTGCAATAAATTCAAGTATGTACGTAATTATTTTTCTTCTTTTTTTGTTTCGGTCATTTCCCTACCTAATATGCATAATGTTCTCATCCGTTGACCAAGGTTCTTTAGGCGTTGCTGCAACTGGTATGTTCTCGCTCTTGGCAAATTCTATAAGATCGCTCCGACCTTGGAATCGTTCAAAGAACTCTGAAAGGCGCCAAGGTGCTATTATCTGGGAAAAAAGATTGTTCGTTGTTGTTAATGAATTTCGAGGCTCAAAGAATTTAACTGTCATTTGAAAAATGTATTATAATAAAGGTGTTTGTAAAAAAAAAAACTGCGCATCACCTTTCCTTCAGGCCATAGTGAGTACACACTTAGTTCAAATCGGACTTGATCGTTGCCTTTGCCAGTAGCTCCATGTGATATATACCTTAAAAAATAAACAATGTTTTCACTCGTTTAGTAATTTTTTAAATATCCAATTAAATGAAGTAAGTACATACTTGGCGCCTAGCTTTTTAGCAGCGTTTACAATGCCAACGGAGATGCAAGGTCGAGCTAAAGAAGTACCCAGGTAGTATCGACTCTCGTAGATTAAGCCCATCTGAACAGCAGGTAACATATAGTTGTCGACGAATTCTTTACGCAGATCTTCTATTATCACCTAAGAAGTTAACAGGAAAGTTAAATAATAAATATATTTCAGCCAAACTGGTGCAAGATAATAGAAATGTTTTATCAACTTACATCCTTTGCTCCGATGTTCTTAGCTTTCTTTCTGGCTTTTTCAAAGTCTTCGTCTTGGCCGACATCAGCCATGTAACAAACGACATCGTAATTTTTTTGTATCAACCTACAGATCAAATTATTCCATAATTAAATTATAATTATAAAAATTCTTGTTAATTACTTTTATAAATACTACCATGATTTTTTCACAATTTGTCACAATAAAACAAAAATTATTAATATCAATTGCAAAAATAGGAAATAATTACCATTTTAAAATACAACTTGTGTCTAAGCCGCCTGAATAAGCTAAAATAACAAGGTCTTTAGCCATTGCGAGTAATATTGCTACTGTCCAAGCTTTCGTTAAGAATCATTTATTTCTTAACCAGTTCATTTATATATTACATCGTGATAACCTACGGGTCGAGCATTAATATCTTCATTCCAAAGGTTCATTACCAAGGGGACATTATGGTTTTAAAAAAAAGAACAATTCGATGATTAATTAATTTAATAAAACGTTTAACACTTGAATACTGACAATTGGTTTAGGCTTAAGTAGCATACCTCTACATAATTGAACGTAATGGTCACGAAACCGCTATTTAAAAGTGAATCTAATTGTATTTCAACTTTCTCTGTGTTCCAATATTTAATTTCCAATCTAGCAACATACTATAATTATTAAAATGATGTACATTAGTACATTGTTATTATGATCAGTTTGGGGCAAAGCCTAACCTATATTTAAATTCTATTTTTCTATGAAGAAAATAAATTCATAATTAATCTTTTTTATTTTTAAATTTTCTTTTATTAATGATTGAAAAAAGTTAAAATTGAAATAACCCTGATATTAAATAAATGTAATTACGTTTTTTCTTACTGATAAACATTAATCATGTGACTAAACAATCGTTTATTTGTTTGGAATGTGTTGATAACAAGCATGTTATTACTATGTGTATGATTTAAGTTATAGTTTTGATATAAAGATCATGTAAATAAATCAAATTGATGATTAAAGTTACGTGCAATTGTATACAATTAAAAATAAACTTCTATTCAAAACAGTTGCTAAGTAATTGTAAGATACATAATTATTTACTTCGGTTCGCAACAATCTAATTGTTTCTTCAATTCATCTACGATTCAGAAAAGTTAAAAATATGTAGTGTGAATTAACAATATATTAGATATATTTTAATTATTAAATATTCTAAAACATAATTATACCTAAAAGCAATGTTATAACAGCCCAACAGGAATGTCCAACGTTGGACAAAATTCCTTTTCTACAACAATAATATTAACAATAAAAATAATTTAAACTCAAATTAAACACAAAATTTCAAATCATGTCTTAAAAGTCAGTAAATATTAACAATTATAATAGCGTATTTAAATAATTTAATATGTTGATAACGAATACTTACTCTATGATAAACATTATAAGATTTCAAAAGTAGCATACTTGTCTATGGTTAGCTTGTAGAGACAATATTTTTAATCTACAATACTGTTTATCTAATTTGTATGTGATTTTTGTAAGAATGTCTTCATTTGTGACAGTAACTAAGCTACTTACAGATTATACACGCCTTGTCTATAACAACATGTACGGAATTTGAAACTATTAAGGATTAAAGATAGAAATATGAAAGATTTCGAATATTAATTATGATAGTATGTTGGCTGTTATCTTAGGCGCTGAGAGAGTTGAGGTCCGCTAAGAAAGTATCTGGAGTGAGAATGTGGGAGGAGCCAATAATGACCTCCCAGTTCTTGAGAGCGGCTGTCACTTCGTAAGCGCAACGAACTTCAGAGAAACATATACCTTGAATAAAAAAAACAGTTTTAAAATAAACCTAGGCAAACATTAAAGTGTATGAGTTATTATTTACCTCCGACTACGAAGACAATAAGTCGCGGAACATTTTTGATGGTCTGTTGTGCTTTGTCCTTATGCCAGTGGCCGTAGCGAACGCTGCAATAAGAAGACAATTAAAATATTACATTACATAAAAATAATTATATTTTCAATAAAATAAAATTAATAATGCATATGAACATCGAAATTTAAAAAAGGATCTTTGGCCTCCCAAAGAATACAAAAATTACAGAATGTATCAATTTTAATGTAAAAATATAAAGTTCCTGTTTTATATTGTTTGACAATTGTTAAAAGAAGGCCCTGCCTCCTGAAAAACAGTGATTACTAGCTCAGGAGACAGAGTCCCACTGACTGTACTAAACTGTATTTGATCAATAAAGGATTTTTATTTTATTTTTTTTATTTATATACAGTTTAGGTGTTTATTTGGAGTATAATAGGTTTTATGTAAACGAAACTAGTTACCTGGTGGGTGCTTGGTACCCGGAGGTTTGAGCGCGGCCCGCCAGGAATGGGAAGTGACGCTGGTCCAGTTTGTCATCAATTGCATCCTCCATGATATCCTTAATAAATAAAATACAAATTAAATCTGTACCTTCAAGACGATTAAAAATCGACTTGAATTATATCAATACCTTAATAACTGGTGTCCATCGCGACATCTGATATGTTTGTTCTGTGATGCGCTCCTTCCTAGGCACCTGATATTGCTTCTTTCTATTGCCCTATACATAGAAAAGACAATTAATTCTATCGCCTGCAAACTGCGTGCGCGCAGAATTAAAAAAAAAGTTAATTAGTAGCCTATGTGTTCTTCCAGATTATGTTTTATCTGTCCGAAATTGCAGCGAGAAACATCCATCCATCCATCTAACTTTTTGAATTTATAATATTAGAAAACAGACCCAAAAGAGCAAAATTGGCTATTACTTCCATTATACAGGTTTCAGAGTCGTATTTAATTATTGACTGTATTATCACTATTAAATTTCCGTTTCTTTAACTGTATATAAATATTTTAATATTCTTTTTTGTTAATTTTGAACTGAAAATATTATGTTATTATAATGCATAGGTTTTTTTTTTAATATTACTTGTATATTAACTTACATCAACGACGACGTTAAGACCGAGATTGGCGAGGTTGAGCAGCGCCTGCTTGTCCTGCGCGAGCTGCGCGTGCGTCACCAACTTGTTCAGATTCTCCTCGGAGATGCCGTTCTTAGACATTATGTAGAGTGCGATTATACGCATCTTGTTGTAGTTCGTCACCGTCTGCAAATATAAATAAAAAATAGCCGAAAAAAAAACGACTATGTTTACTTTGTGTTGATATTTACCTGATCAAGCAAAACCGGTACAATGCTCCTCATGTGATCTTTGATCTTCTCACCTTCTGCGTCAGTACCCATTGCAAGATCCTGAACAAAAAAATAGTGTCATTCAAAAAAAGAAAAAAAAAACACTTATATTTAGTTCATAAAATTTTAATTTTACCTGTTCAACCTTGCACAGCTTATCTACGTATCCCTGGTAGGCCTTCATGCAGTCTTCAGCGAGGCGAAGGTGCGTCGCGTACTTGGACAGCTCCTTCTGGTACTGAGGCATCTTCTTTATCATCTGCGACAAGTCGCGCATCGACTGCTTGTCACCTGCGAGCACATTTATATTCACTCTAATTGTATTTTAGTCGCAATCAGTTATATCAATAATTCCCCGATGTTAAAAATCAAAGGTGTTTTATTGCTTGGAAATTACTAATTATTAGCATTCGCCCGCGACACCATCCGCGTGAAACTAAAAAAAAAACAAAGGGAAGTAACCTATATGTTCATCCAGACTATTCTCTACATCTATGCCAAATTTCATCGAGATATTTTCAGCAGTTTCGACTACAAACTCTAACAAACATCCATACATCTAAACTTACGCATTTTTAATATTAGTAAGATTATCGTAACAACTACAGGCTATTCTCTAGGATGTTATGTTATGCCAGGACAGTAGGACAATTGAACTAACCCGGTATTGAATATTTGGCTTATTGGTGCCAGTTAGTGTTCACATTATGTCACTTGTATACCAACGCCAAAATTTAGCGCTACTGTCCTACTGTACTGGTATAATGTAAGTCATCCTCTTAGCAACACATACCACCACCCATGCGCTTGGACTCTGTGAACTTCTTGAGGTTCTTGGTGACGGAGGTGGAGACCACCGCGATGTGCTGGTGACGCAGCTCCACCCACAACTCGTCGTTCTCATCCAGAAGCACCTCCTTCACCTGACCTTGGGATGCTTCGTATCTAGAAATGTTACAATCAATTATAAAGACATTCAGTTATTCAATACAGTAGTAAAATCGTAGGTAAATATGTAAAAATTATGTTTATTACCTGTAAACATCATTTTCAATAGGCAGTAGGTCATAAGCCATGGCCTGCAAAGTTAATTCATGCAGAAGTGGGGACACGCAGTCAAAGCCACGGTCCAGCACTAGCAGCTGGGAGCGAGCCTTCTCCGGACCTTCGCCCATAGTCGGTTCGTCGGCCTAAAATAATGTAAATAAAATTAATTCCATTATGAAACTTATTTAATGTATATCCTACAGTGAATTTATTGTTAAATTAATTTTAGTTAAAACAATTCATGTTCTTATCGTGATTTAGCTCAACACAATAGTGTGAGTGGTAAAATAGTTATCAATTGTATTTATGAGAACATTGAATTTCGTAACAAAGATATAACCTTGTAAGCATCAAGTTTCTGTTGAATAAGTTGTGCAAGTTCCACATTGCGCTCCCAGTCACTGAAAAACAACATTGCCAACATAAACATAATATAAACTTACTAGTATGACAATAAAATAACCATTTACAGAAACTACTAAATTCTTGAAATATATTTTTTTTATAATCTGAATACGTACCTGCGATATCTCACTGATGGATACTCTCCGAGAGTGGCGCATAAAGTGGCAATTTGCTCCGCGATGCGTTCCATGTTAGCGTTGCGAGTCTGCGCCTGTGCCGGGTTGTACATGCAGTGGAATGTCTCAGACGAGTCGAGCGAGAACACCTACAAGTGCAATAAACACAATTAAAATGACCTATTCAAGACCGAGTATTACAATTGTTAGTATATATTTATATGAGAGCATTCAATGTGTTATGTAATATAGTCACCTGGCTCTCATAAGGCAGGAAGGCAATGTTAATCTCCTTCAAAGTTTTAATCTTTCTAGCCGCGGTTGACTTGCACAGTTCATTGAAGAGTTCCTCAGGGCATACTTTTTAAGGCAGCGTGTAAAGACATTATTGGTAAAATTAACAAGTCACATGAGTCTGTCACAAACACACTAGATAAGCCCGAAAAAGCAGGGTTTAGAAAAAAATAAATTTTGACAAACCTGTTGTTCATAAGGTATAAAAGCAATGTTGATTTCCTTTAAGGTATGAATAAATTTAGCTACACGACTACGCGATAATCTGTCAAAGAGGACATCAGGACAAGCTGTAAAAGTTAAATAAAAAAAGTAATAAATGCAACTAAAACATAACTATTTACTTCCTACTGACATATTTAAAATATTACCTTCAGTGAAGAAGACATGAGCGGCCTTGTACATAATGCGATTGCCAACTGAAAAGTCATTGATGAGAGAAAGCACTG
The DNA here is from genome assembly GCA_003118335.3 of Papilio memnon. Taxonomy (NCBI): domain Eukaryota; kingdom Metazoa; phylum Arthropoda; class Insecta; order Lepidoptera; family Papilionidae; genus Papilio; species Papilio memnon. The sequence continues at coordinate 1,270,399 of LD688947.1, forward strand.
ACTTTTCAGTTGGAGTGATCAGGTAAATGCCGTCCATGGTGCATAGAGGTTCCCGCTTTTTGTCAATATCTTCAACCACTGTAAAAAGGAGAATGAATTACTGCAATGCTTTTTATAGTATTATTTCTTATATAAGGGTATCTGTCTTACAAGTGATGCCTTCAGCAGAGATGTCATGCATTTTGCAGCAGGCTGACACCATGCGCATTGAAAGCTTGTCTACGATGAGAATCCGCCATTCTATTCTTTGTGACTCCTTGCCTTTGGGACCGCGGTAGCGGATCACCTCATTCATAATCTCTGAAATATCAAAAATTATTTAACACTAGTACACTATTGGTCTGCATTTGTATATTATGTACCTGAACTAGCTGTCCTAGTTGTATATGTATTTTCTATGACTAATTACATAACATCTTGAATCAAAATTATATCAATGCAGTGGAGAAGGCTGTTACAACAACAACTGAAAGATATTATATACTTTAAGCACTAGTGGAAGGCTTCATTAAAATATTTTTTCCTAAAAATTATATAATAATATAATATATATGTGCATTTCATTTCTTTTTTTTTAATGGCTATACTACTCAAGAATTTAAACCATACAAATTAGCTTAAAACAAGAATTACAATGAGAAAGTACAGAGGAAAGTAACCAAGCATTTGTAAGAAATACATTTTGTTATTCTTCAAGAAATTGATAAAGATTTTTTTACTATTTGTAAAACTGTTAATTGTTTATTTCAGATGCCTTTATACAAATAAATATATTAATATATTTTTTGGTGTTATACATGAAAATACTACTTTCACCATACCAATCTATAATTTTATAGATTAATATATGTTGCCTTAAAAATAAGTACCATTACCATTGCTGTTATAACTTAAAAATAGGTCAAGTAGACAAAGAGAAACAGTTACTGCCAATAATTATAATGTAGGTTATAGGAAGTTGAAAATCCCAAGTTCTAAATGACATTTTTGAATCAATTTTCTGATGCAATTGTAGATCGTGTTAAATAAGATATCAAAAGAACATAATTTGCAATCAAGCAATCCCACAGATCTGCTATGACGTACGCCCCCACCCTACTTCAGCATGAAAATCAATATTTTGTCCAATGTCAACATCGCCAATGAATTTAAAGGCGTCCAGAAAATGTTAGCTACGTGAATATATAAAGAAGTAGCTTTAAAATATGTTAACTACACTTGTAATTGTAATAATGTGTTTACAATTTTTATTTATTACGATATGCAAAATTCCCGTATGCTAATGTATTTCTCCATGTTACGGTGGGTGAGAGTAAAATAGAGAAAGCGTTTGCTAAAAAAATCCTTTAAAATAGAAGACTAAGACTGAACATTGAATAAATCGTTTTATCTTGTGTATTTATTACATTAGTCATCAATCTCCCTTTGAGATGCAATCGAATAAGAACGAAATAGGAACTTGTATATAAAATTTGATACATTGGAATTAAGGTGATAAAGCTAAAAATTATGTTTTTGCGTAAATTACGAATGAAATATTATTTAAATAACATTTTTTCACTTACTTTGACCGACGAGCGCTTTCAGAGCCATCTTGCACCACTAACTGTCACAGACTAATCAATGTGGTTTTTCTCAGTTTTTCTTCAGGGCGTTCAACATAGAATAGGCAAGAAATGTCATCCGGATAGAACGATTTCAAATCGATTTCCAGCGAATAAAAATTGTTATTTAATCTCCTCACTTTTAAACAGTGAAACTTATTTAGGTATAGGTAGGTATTATTAAATTTAAACGTCGGAACGTTGTTTTAATAAAAAAAGATAATGTAGTGGAAAAATATATGCGATGACTTGGAACTCTAGAAACACATTATTTGAACAAAAATATTAAAATGATAGGAATCATGACTTTTTCTGTTGTTTTTAGAAAAATACTATTCTTATTTCTGCCATAAAATGCGCGCGTTTATTGTGATAAGTGATAAGGATGCGGGTCGATAAAGTAGATAGAGAGGTAAGATGTTGCTTCTTTATTCTGACAAATTGAATGAAATGAACGACGAGAAAGGGATAAAAGATAGACTTCGGTTCGCGGTTCGCAATTTAGTTTTTTATATGATCTTGTAGGTAATGGATGTGTCGAAGTTTTTGTTATAGTGTTAATCACGTGTGCGTAAACAATGCAGTTTGACAACGATATGAAAATCGTAGGCTTTGCTAATGTGTTGCTTAAATTTGATAGGTATGTAAATTAATATTATAGATGTGAAAATAACACACACCATTTAAAAAAAAAACTATTATCTCCTCAAATCAAAACAAAATTGTTTAATTAAATAATTTAATTTAAATGCTAAAATTAAAAGTCACGATTCCTTTTTTTAACACATTATTTTTTTTAAATTCTATTTAGGCTTATATTTAATTAATAAATATGTTAACAAAAATATTTTTTTGCTACCTTCGGCATTTCTAGTAAATAATTATAGTGTCACCTAGTGAGTTAAAAAATCACTGAAATTTAATTAAATATTAGGTATCAAAAATACCAGTAGCATTTTTTTATTTTATATGGTAAAAGGGGGCAAACGAGCAGCGGATCGGATAATATGGAAAAAATAGTATTGAAACAATGATGGGCTTATTTTAATTTACAGCTGGTGAAAGTGTCGTGTGGTGTTCGATGAGTCTCATAGTGGTGTTCTCAGATTAGGTTCATAGGTGTGTTTGTGAAATGTACAGTGTCCATAATTGACCTTGACTTGCGGCTTTTAAACAGTAAACAGTTAAATTGTGATCCTTGAAGATGAGGTGCGACGATAAACCAGTTGTCATAACATACCCTTGTCGCGCTGAGGGCTGGTTAGATAAATGTGGTAAGTAAAATTCTTCAGATTTTCAAAAAAATAATTTAGAAGTACGGGTAATTGCTATTTTTGTGCTACAACGCAGAGTTATTTGTGGCGTTTTACGTAAGTGCTCAATGAGTGACATGATTCTTTAGGCGAGTAATAAAGGTCACATTCCTTAGCGAGCTTACAAAACAGTTCAGATTGAAATTAAATTAGCACTTTTGGTTTTCAAATCCGTGCACAAGAAGTTATTTGGACCGTTCGTCCGTGCTATGTAGCGGTGCAACTAATTACCTCATCTGATGTTGCGGTTAATAGATACAATAAAACTTGGCCAGTTTTGTTTTTAAACGAATGTTTACGCTTTGGCAGGAGGTAGACAATTCTGGACTGATGTTTGCATTCAAAACTTCGAATGATTACTACCCGCATAAATCGATAAGTGTATTTGATTTGCTTCGACTCAACCGTAATTGTTTTTTGCATGTTCTCAGATGTTATTTTAAAAAGTAAGACAAAATCCCTGGATAATCCAATATCCAATGGTTCAATCTGAAAATAATAAAAAAATGCTTTTTTTAAATTGTTATTGTTTATTTTTAAATAGTTTGTAATTAGAAGTAAAAGTCATTTCGAAATGTATTTAAATGATCTGTAATATCCTATAATTTTGTAGATAAAAGATAGATGTAATGGTGTAAATTGAGTTTGATTCGCGGCAGTGGTTTCGATTGTGCGTAACTATACTGGGTTGCACAATCATGGTGGGTCTTCGTCCCATAACAGATGGCGACGCGATGACGGCGATTATAATTCACTTAACGTCCGCTACGACTAATTGTATAAAACTTAATAGAATTTTATTGTATGCTCCGACTGCCAGTAACACTATAATGAAATCATCAACAGCTTCTTTACCAATTTTAACGCTTGACTAGCGAAACGATCTAACGGTCGCGAATTGGAAATCCACGCAGCTTGTACCGATATACTTTTGTTGTTTCGTAATTTCCTTTGTACTCTATCTAGCTTTCATTTGCAGCTTCTATTCTATGTTCTATATAACCATAAACCACTACTTGGTATCGATAAATTTTATATGATAAATGTCCAAAGTCTCTCGTTAAAATCTAAAACATGCAAGTTACTGTACGCTGAATGCATATTAAAAACGATAGGATGTATGGTGTGGTGAACTCTGCCACAGTTTACTTGTCCCGAAATAAATTTTATGATTCAAGAGTATTTCGATCATTGAAGTTAACTGGACCACACACAAGCAAATAAAAGTAACGTGTATTTCCGATCTCTATTTACTGCAAAATCACTTCTGTATTTAACAGATTAGATTTTTATGATAATCGACACTTTTTTGCAGATTGTATTTTCAAAGTTAAAGGCGTTGATTGGATTAGACTTCAAGTTCGAGAGACAGATACCTGTGATGGTCGTTTTAATATCTTATGTTCCGCAGTAGATGTCTTTTGAATGATAATGATGATTATGATATGATGAAGATAGTAACGATCGTTGTAACCTAACAATCACCGCAATGCAAATCGAAAATGAAGAAATACGCAAAATGTGATTGGGATTAAAAGCATAATAAAATGGTATAATAACGCGACAGTTTCCCAGCTCCATCTTTTTCGTTCATGGAATTTGTTCTTGTAGTTGTTATTACTTAATAAAGGCAGATATTAACCGTTTCTAACTTGAATAAAGGATTTGTGTATGAGCTATATACGCAATACAAATAAGACTAGATATATTACATAAAAGCAATATATTAAATTTAGTTAAGTAATTTATGCCTTACATATAAAAGGATTATTTTTTTCGCATAGACATTCGTGACTACACTGTGCTCGATTATGAAAATTATAAAGTGGAATAATCGAAGTTAATTTATGATTGCCTATTCGACTTTTCACT
>LD688947.1:1289265-1304459 GCA_003118335.3 Papilio memnon
ATTAAACGTTATGAATAGCGGATTTTCTAAATATTTATGAACCAATATTCAAAGAATAATAAAAATAATTTGATTTTATTACAGAATGAGCAATGCATTCAACTCATACCGTAGGCGTTAAGGTAATCGTTAGAAGTATAATAATATAATATTTAATAAATTTTCCGTTTCTCACAAGCAAGGTTAATGATATTTTTGATCAAGTTTTTATTGTTTTCTTTACAGAAAAGTACTTTATATTATTCAGTGTGAAGCTTTGTATATGTTGTTACTCACTTTGATGCCTGTTCATTGGCCTTTAAGTAAATAACTTATGAGTCAGTATGACGGCAAGCCCGCTTATTCGTATGTATGGTAGACTTCTTGTTTTAAAATTAATTGCCATGTTCTCTGACGATTGCAATCTGCTGTTGACTCATAATAAAAAAGTTTTATTCTCGCTTATGACATAATAAGTAATATGTTATAACACATATTTATGTCATGGTTAGCTTTAAGTATTAAATACAGTGTTTTGTCTACACTGCACTCAAAGACTACACTAAAAATATGAGTTATGCAAATGTTTGCCAAGAACTGACCTTCATTCGTTTGTCACAAACGTCATACATGCTAACCAGTAATCCAAGACATAACAGAAATAAATTAACGTAACTAAACTACGTTCTAGATAGGTATATATTGTGCTATGGATAAAAGAAGATAAGTATGGAAATAAAGCAGTAGCCTTAGGTTATCTGTGGCAAGAATGCTTTGGAATTAAAATCACTAAAATATGATCCCTTGAAATTTGATACCCGAATAAACATCACCAGATCTTCACTACGTACTTTAAACTAGATGCAGTTATTAGACTATTAGAGCCTTACATATTCAAGTCACAGATATTCTAATTGAAATTTGTATGCACCATCACGTGAAGCCTAATTTTGGAGATGCCCATACGGTCACTCACAACGGAGGATAGGCGTCCTTCCTCACGCATCCGGTTTGCTTGTCACATCACTCGGCCACGCCAACTGTACCGTTAGCGCTATTTGCACATTGCGATTGAACTCTTTTTGTGTACGTCACGCTTTATTTTTGCCCAAAACTATTCTAATAGTCCATTGAACCAAGTTAACTGCAAATTAGTATCTTTTTTAATCTTAGTGGCCTTTGTACAATAAAAATCTATTTAAATCCTACACAGGAAGATTATAGACCTATTTCAATGAAATTTAGATCATAACAATATTTCTGCTTGTTTACCTTAAATATAAAGGTATCTGAAATAAACTCTGTATCTTGTTAATTACTTAATTCGTTTTAATTGGTTATTTAATATATTTCATACAAATTGTAAGACTGAATTTATTCAGATTCATATTTTTATTGTAACTTAACTTTCTCACTTTAAAACTTGTGAATAGCGCCATCTACCGTCGAGTAGTACGACGACAGAGGAAACTATGAAGTCGGTGATTTCTTTACTATCCGATAGATGTCTCTTTATTTCACATAGTTTACGACATGCACTTGTACGCCATGCTACAGTAGATGGCGTTAATTGGAAGTATGGATACACTAAATGTAAATGTAAAACAATGTCAACCATATTAGAATAGAAACATGGGAGTGCGTATAAACTAAAAATCAAAGTATAATAAATTGGCAACAGATGTTGATACGTTCTATGAGATTGGCACATACAAGCGTTTCTTTGTTATAATTTTTCACATGTGTCTAATGATTTATGAATAGTATTTTTTAGTTAACACCCACAGTGTTATTGTGTGGCTGCTTAATCTAATTACTAATGAACAAATAATTTGACATTAAGAAATAATTCTAATCTGATTATGTTTGATGATTCTTATAACCTGAAGATTATTTACCATCATATTAGTTTGAGGGCAAATTAAAAAGTTCCTAAAACATTTGAATCAGATACGCTTACCTTTTTTATGTCTTAATGGGACTAGATCTCTAATTTACTTAGGTTATAGAACAATACTGCGCGAAATAAACGCTTTTTCTAATATAATTCACACTTTGAAAAGAACGTATCACAATAATTTTACTATTATACTTATTTCTCAATAGTTAACTCTCACCTTTGTAAAAAATTTTTTAGTTAGTGTTACTCTTTTAAAAGCTTTTAGCCTCATTTTTCTCTTTAAAATCGCTGCCATTTTATTCCAAATAAAACATAATTGAAACGATAGACATATAATTTTAGTTACATCACTGACATATTGGGATCATCGTGTAAAATTAAAACAGGTTTATCGAGCTCTATTAGAGTAAAAGCGGTTGAATAATTAACTATGTTATTTTAGTCTCAGTGTTGGAAAAAAAAACTAAATCCAATATCAAAACGAACCTATTCATCTTACTTTACTAATATTATAAGTGCGAAAAGGATGGAAGGGTGGATGTTTGTTAGAGTTTGTAGCCTAAATTGCTGAACGGATCTCTATGAATATTGACTGGAAGAATAGATAGGCTATTTAGTTTTGTTTTTGTTTTTAATATTACGAGTACGGAGTAGCGGATGAAATTAAGAAATTACCTATGAAATTATTAATGCAAATTATCATTCGAATTAGGCACTGGATTAGGGATATGTCCAACAATGGTAGATAAAATCTAATGATGATTCGAATTTATTGTGTATGTTTATTAAATGCTTTTGTTGACCCTTAACGAGTTACATATGTTGAAGACATCTTTTTATACTTTAAGAATAATCGTTTTTAATTGTTATATTTAAATGAAATACAAGCGTGTAAATTGTATCGTAAGTATAATGGTATAATTTATTTATTTCCGACATATACTTAGATTTATTGAGTTATGATACGGTAACGGGTCGGTCACGCTCCTATACTTTGTATGCAGCTGTCAACAAATCGCAGGGTGCGTGTAAAAGGACTTCTGATAAGGTAGGACAGATATCCCTTCACGATGAAAGGTCCTTTATTTGCTATGTTTTTTCTTGTACACCAGTATTTACGTTTTAGCTCATTTTTATGGTTTTAAAGTAGAACTAGTCCCATAAAGTTACTTGTTATACTTTTTACACCCCAGCATTTTATATCAAGTAAACTGATTGCTTGCCTCCATTTAGTTAAAAAACATAAAAAGTTTTTCTGTAAACTTAACTATCAATTTCAAATTCAGTTTTATTTGTATTTTTAAATGATAGTTTATCTTTTTGGTGATGTAATAAATAAATAGTTATATCATAGCCGTTTCATAAACTGACGTGAAATTTAGAATAACATCGATCTAGAATTCTAGATTTTATTTATTATTTATAGAGATAGATTTGAGAGTTATTACGTAATTTATTGAAATAAATAAAAAATAATTGCGTAATCGAGTTATTGTATTTTAATTTACGTTAAACGCTGTATCATTCGAAATTGGTATTCAAAGACTAAACAAGCGTCATCTCATTTTGTATTGTGTAAAAATCAGATACGATTTGAATCAAAATATCATGTCTTATATGTAACTAGCTGTTCCTGTGCGGGTTCATCCGCATAAAATTATGAAAATTTTATTTTATTATTTACATTTGTTTAATTATCAATTGCAAATGTCAAAATGACTCGACATGATGACCAACCATAGCAATCTTGCTTCCTTGATGTTGGCAGCAACTTATGGCCTCTTTCCCACATTAGGGTTTTAATCCAAAATATTTACTCCTAAGTTTAATGGCGTGAAAATATATAGCCTAAAGCGTGACGTAAGTGTAAGGCTTTTTATTAAAAAAATAATTATCCAAAAATATACTGTAATTGCTGACATCTTAGGCAACAAAGAAGTGTGTGTTTACACTTTATTATATTGGTATAGATTATAGTATAGAAGATAGACTACATTATCGGTGTTAGTCTACGATAGTTCACCGTGAAGCTCGACTAAACTCGTTGGCGCCGAGCATACGCTGCAGTATGCAAATACTACTGCACCGAACCGGTCCCCGTCCCCGCTGCTCCTACGATAAGCTGGTACCATGCGCGGGAGATAGCAAATAGATAAAATCACCTAACTCTCAGCTAAGGGCCATACAATCGTATTCGAGGGCGTTGATTCGTCGACACGACCCCTATGTTAAAACGGTTGCTAGTCAACAATAGATAAAAAATGAAATAATCCCCCTTGTAGTAATAACAAAACTAGTTTCCGTAGTAACAATTTTTGGTTATGAAAGGGTCCTGACGATTGCTCACAGTTAATCCATTACTGACGTGTTAGTGAGGCGTGCACTGATACATATTGCAGTGCAGTTAATTAAAATAGAAAAAGTGCAATGCATCAGAGTTGCGTGGAAACTTGCGTTATTTGATTCAAATCACCTCAGTAACCTGATTCTGTCTCGGAATAACTAATTGGCCTGTTTAATAACACTCATTTGTCGAACTAGTGCTTTGTTAATTACATTTATTGATATAGATCCGTAAGTATGACATGTTGTTAAAGGCAGCTATCATAATACGTCACAAGTTCAACTTCAGATATTATACCGAATTTAGAATAACACTCCAAAGTTCGGTTGTTTTACATCACACAGACAAAAAACTGTTAAATTCAAATCGTTGTGTAATACTCAGAGCTTTTTGATTTACCAACAGCTGCTTTTTTACCACCCGTAGCTTTTTTTAACTTCCAACTTAACTATCACATTTGTATCGTATAAATGCCTCATAATTCCATCTTAAGTACTTAACGTAATCTTCTCATTTCACATATTACTTCCATCCCATTAGGCACGGGTCTGTCGCGAAGTATTAAAGGTATAAGAGTGTCGAGATGTGGTACTGACGGACGGTAACGGTCTTGAAGGCGACCAGCTGCGAACAGATGAGCGGTTCTCGTTCGTTTGGCGAAATCGCCCTACGCGCGCGCCATCGCACGGCACGGCACCAGTCGGCCACCGCGCGGTCCCCAACGCGCACAGTCGTGTCGCGCGCGACCAATTTTAATATTGAAATCTCTCGATCAGTGAAGGGAATTGTGACAGAAGTGTTGAGTGTCAAGTTCAGTGTTGGTATATTTCGAATTGATTGTGGCTTTTTATTACTATTTGATATTCATTCGGTTGATTTCCTTTTGTTAATAGTAAACATTGATTAATTTTTGGCATGGAGTTCAATATTTTTAATGAAATATTTGTGTTCTCAAAGAGATGCTTTACAACAGACTGCAATACTTACATAAGGCACATATTTATATTTGTTGATAATAGTAATCAAATGAGTGGCTTTTTAAGTTCTTTAAAAGACAACGAAGTTCTTTTATCCTTTAGAATAAGTTGTCTGCTCATGGTCGTTACATTGTAGTTTAAATAACGAGGCTTAATATAGTTAACTCTAAGAAGATACTGTCAGTTATCAATAAATTGCAATCAGTTTTACGAATATAAAAATATAGTTCATAAAACTTAATCACGGTGATGATATCAAACTTTTTTGATCAACTTAAAATTGCTTAAAACGCTTGTCGCTAGTGAACCGAAGCATAATTTCTTTTTAAAAGTTTAACGGATGAAATAATCGGCTCCATACGAATTTACATTTAACAGTAAAAACTTGGTAAAATTGCCGTAGGCTTTCGAAATACTGTCGTAATAGGTTCTTAATTACTTGCCTATTAAATTAAAGCACGATACTTTGTATAACGACGCTCGCAGAAAACCGCAGCGATGATCTACTATTTAGTTAATGTTGCTAGGAGTGAGATTGGATTGCAACAATAAACCTGGTTTATAATCCTCAATAGTATGGCACTCTCTCCACTAGTGTTATGGCCTCGACACGAGCCTTACAACGGCTGCTTCTTCATATTTATCTCGTTTCGATATCGTTATATCATTCTCGAGGTTCAGTTTCCAATAGATATGATGTGATTTGAAATAAAAATATATCTCACGACAATAACAAAACAAACTACGTACAGTACTGCTTACTTAATGACATTTTTTTTGTATTTTAAACACCCTTCAAGAACATATTCCATATGACCCGTGATTTTTGGTCTAAAACACACTCAATAATAGACAAAATAAAATCGTACGCTTTAATTTGACATTAATTTTGATACATTTATTACGATATTTTTCATAGTCTGTTTATTCATTCTATCTATGCTAAAGTTATTATATATAGAAGTTACTAACGCTTCAGTGAGCAATATATTATAGTCGGTAATTTTATCGCGATACAACGATACACACTTAACTCACTATAATTTATAAATACATTTTTTAATGCAGGCCAAATGCAATCATGTTTTAAAGCTTTCGATTTTGTTTTTAATGCTCCACCTTCTAATGGATCACTCTAAATATAAGTTGTTGCTTTTGCACCATTATGTAGTGTATGATTAATTGAAAATCTATCCCAGATACCTAAAATTAAAATAATTTTAAAATTCAGATTTAATGTACAATTTTAGTTTTCAATATAAAGTCAAAAGTGTAGTCAAATGAAGGTAAATTATTTTATTGTCAGACGAAGTAGTCAAATAAGAGTTATTTTCAATGTCAAATTAAAACTATTCAATGTTAAGCGAAAAGTGTAGTCAAATGTGCGTGTCATTTTTAATGTCAAGTGAAAAGTGAATTCAAATGAGAGTCGAAAACTATAGTCAAATGAGCGTAAGCTATTTTCAATGTTAAGTGAAAAGTGTAGTCAAATGGGCGTTATATTCGATCGTTGACCGTACCCGGACTCGTGTTTTTGTGGTGGGCACGACTGTGGCAATAGAATTGTAGCACGTGCTCGAACCTCAGTAAAGTTGTTCTGTCAGTACAAATGTTTGCTTAAATCGTTTTCACCTTTTGATTATTTCATTGACACATTTCATTTCAAAGATATGTGTGAAGTCAACCAACCCGCACTTGGCCAGCGTGGTTGACTATGGCCTAGTCACCCCTAAGGGTAGGCCCCGAGCCCCTCAGTGGGGACGTATGGACGTGAGGACGAGCTGGTGATGATGATGATGATAGAGGAATGCTTTTGGTTTTAGAAAGTTTGAAATCACATTTCGTATTAAATGAAGAACATAACTAATAGTTTTATTTATACGGCAATTTGAACTGTATTGTTTAAATCAAAGATTAAATGATATTTCAAATAATCAGCATTTGTGTCTAAATTACAATTGTTCCCTTTCATATGTTCATGAGCATAGATAGTTACCGCACAATCTCAACAAAAGCAGGCTTTCGTTCTATCTTTACTAAAAAACGTTACGTCTATGTCGGGTCTCGACCGGGCCTTAGTCCATGCCTGTTATTATCAAGCCGCTATAACAATTTCAAAGCATGTACTTACAAAATAATTGCGTTTTCTAAGCACGACTCGCGGGCATTAACTTTTTACGCATTTGCGTACAGTTTATGGTATTTACTGTGAAAAGTTTGTACGTTACTCAATTCATTTATAAACAATTTACAACGTAGATAAACCGCTCACCGATAGTTATCAATTTAATTGGTTTACAAAACAAACATAATTTAGTAGAAGTTAATTAGAGTTTTTTGTATTACTTAACACCTAAATAATGTAAAAAAATGAACACAAAAATCTAAATTAGTCAGTCTTAAAAAATAAATTAATTTATCGCAGTTGGACTAATGTTTAATAAAAATATCAAAATCAGATACGCAAGAGCTCACGAAAGTAACAGTGGGTAACGGAGTCATTTCATGTCAGCGTCGACAACGAGGTACCGTAACACAATGGACTCCATGTTACCCGTATAGACGTACCTATCCGGATTTCAGTTCGGTTTTTTTAATGCACATATCATCCCTTTTATACCAATACTGCGTGCAATATTGAATTTATAAATTTATTATATGAACCTTTACATAAACTATGTGGTAAAAAATTCATACATTCTAATCGGATGTATTTTATTTCGTATGTCAAGTTTTTATGACTATTGTTCAACACCGGTGTGGTATCTTGTAGAATCGATCTCATTACGCACTGCACCTGTTTGTAATGATACTATTTTTTAAATAATTTACATTAAAAAGGATGTCAACCGAATTATAGACCTCTCTATATAGGGTCATCAGTAGTTGTGTGATGTGGACTATATCTTAGTGCAAGGTCAGTGATGGTATGGATTCGCGATGCCGGATTGGCGATACAACGTGCTGTCGACCAGCGAGGCGTTCCTCGACGGCGCCGGCCCGCCGCGCGACCCTCTGGTGTCCAGCTACCCGCGTCGCGCCGACCGCACGCGGCCCATACACACCTGTCCCTATACAACTATCTTCCTAGGAAGTCGCTCGCACGTGCCCTACCGTCTGCCAACGCATTCTGAAAACGGTGACTCATTCGCAGATGCATATTCCGTAGATCGTTCCTCCAATTTGACCGATACGTCGAGTTTCGCACGATACGAGGATTGTCGTCCACAGATAGACGAAACGCTATCAGAAGAGAACGAACAAATTTACTCTGACGAAAAGACAGATGAAAATTTATCACTGCAAGTTCAAAAGGTGCCATACACATCAAGCGTGTATTATATATCCGCTACAACAGAAACTTTAAACAAAGATGGACAGGGAACTGATCTATTCTTGGTCGAAGCATCGGAATCGGATGCACTATCGTCCTGCACGTGCGATAGCTTTGAACGCTGTGAATTCGACTGTAGGGATTTTGAACCATTTTCCGACACCTGCTGCTGCGACCCACTAAGCGATGGAGTGTGCAGTCGTAGTCCAAAAGTAGTGGAATCACCGGAGGACTTTTGTGACAAAACTGTTGATGAAGATGGTGCGTCGGCGCGAAGCGATATGGACGGTCTTGATTTGACGTTGTTCGAACCGGCGCAAACGCAATCGAACCAGTGCGAAGTTCAGACATCGAATCGCAGCGCGGGGACGGCAGCAACTGGTCTGTGTGGGGTGCTGTATTCTTTACCGGACTCCGGTAATGGTGAGTTGAATGAACATTTTTTAATTAAGTAAACGGAGCGCGACTGTTGCTGGAGCTGTTTATTTATAGTGATTAGAAGCGCATCGTAGTTCGCTCGGTCGCGCTATCGACGTGTGGTCGGCACATCGTCAATTGGACTCGTATCGGATACGAGCAACGGTGTGCGGCAAATTACTATCACATCAATCACCCTCATTGTCATAGCTGTAGCAGTAGGCTTATGGACTAACGCTTTATGTACATAACGTGCTCAACGTTTGCGTTAACCATTACGCGAACGAGTCTTTTGATCTTGATTTAACTGTGATTCTTATCTATGAAAAATGGCTAAGTGCTTATTGCATTTCATATACTTTTTGTTTAATATCTAACAAAGTTATATGTTTGTATAGCGTAAAATATGATATAACAATTGGTTTATTTTAAGAGTTAAATGAAATATCATCGTGTTTTAAATTTCGTAGTCATTAATATAATTATTTAAAACTTTCAACGGTATATGTACACTATTTTTGTATTGAGTGTGGTGCAGTAAGTTTGCAGTAACATTGTAGAAAAAAGTTGTATAGTAAAAATGCTGAATCACACCAGTGGTACTGCTTTTGTGGCTCCAGTAGCGCTAGAATTCTATTACCGTTACCTATTCGCAAGTTTCTAATTACAGCTGGAGATGGAGGGCGATTGTTAACTCACATGCAAATCCGATAGATGTCAGTCTAAATAGATGCGCATACATCCACGCATCTGTCGAAAAAAACATAATTTTCTGTAATGAATTCTAACGGTACGTTGATTTAATACGTGCTAATGTCCATTGTAAGGAGCTATCATAACTCATGTAAATGCAAATTGTCTATTATACGACTAATTATTTCCGTGTGAAAGAATACAATCATATAGGCCCGTTATCATTTTGTAACAACATATCATTAAAAGCAGTTGAATATCTGTTGAATGGTATAAAATGTGGTTTTAATATAAGCTGGTGCGCTGATTGCCGGTTTCGTACACCGACTCTCGTTTTGTTCGTATTATTATAACAAGAGTAAATGTCTCGGTTCTTCGAAGGGAATTTTAATGAAACTTTGGCTTTGTGTGAAAGAACGTTCTGTAGTTTATAGTAAAGTGTGCTGTATTTGTATTGCACACAATTGTTTCATTATGGTTTTGAAACAACGATATTGCGATTATCGAATTATTCCATTTAATTATGTTTTTCATTATCAAATTGGTTGTCAAGAATGAATACTTAGTCCTAGGTCTTAGTTAAATACCTTTTAGACTCTGAAAAAAGATACGAAAACTTATCCGTATTTTCTCTGGCATTATTTACATCTCCGTAGTTGATATAAGCAATACTTTTTGTTTGAAAGTTTTTAGCTTCGTATCTCGTAAGGGGTCAGAAAAGGAACAGTTCGGTAGGAGCGTGCTCTCAGTGCGAGCATTGTTGTAAAAGAATTACGAGTGGCCCTGGCCGTCACGACCGGCCGTATTTGTGTTATGAAAGTTAATGCGATATACTTAAATATTTTACGATGTTTTGTTGCGGTCAAAGGGTGTTTACATGACGGACAGCTTGCATGCTGTTCATTTTTTCTTACTCATGAATAAAAATTAACAATACTTTGTGGAACAATCTTTCATTGATATTTCAGGAAGCCTTGGTCACTTTATTTGATGTGAATCGATTTTTTTACTCATCTGTTTGCCATTTTCATGAGAATCTATATATATAAAAGAAAGTCGTGTTAGTTACACCACTTATGACTCAAGAACGGCTTTACCGATATGACTGAAAATTGGTGAGGAGGTAGCTTAGAGCCAGGAGACTGATATAGGATACTATTTATTCCGTTCGACAGCGATGGATGGATGGATGTTTATTAGAGCTTGTGGCCTAAACGGGTAAACGGATTTCGTTGAAATTTGGTTCCAACGTGGAGGATAGTCCGGAAGAACACGTAAGCTACTCACTTTTGTTTTTATTAATTCCACGCGGACGAAGTCGCGGCGAAAGCTAGTTATGGATAAAATGGCTAAAAAATTTAATTACATAAGTACAAAACTGTAATTTGAGCAATAAACTCAAAGCACTTGATGTTTCCTTGTTTGACAATCAAATAGTCTGTATTCATGAAATTGTTCAGTTCTCATGAAATTGTTATGAGAAAGTATTATTTCCTGTTGAGAGCAGACAAAACATCATCCGTTGCTTTATTACCTGAAAACGGTAACATCTTTACAAAACAATAAACACATTTTAAGTACTGGTGAGATATCGATGATTTTTATCATTTTAGTTTTTTTAATAATTCTAATTTCGAACAAAACTAATCATCGACAATTAAAAAATGTTACCAAGGTGAAATATGTGGTGTTTTTTTAAATGTCCTTTAAAAGGTAGTATTTGTAAATGCTTATTGAAGTATACTCTCCCAAGCTTCGTTGGGAGTTACGAATAGTAAAGCCTATCCTGACAAGGATATAGTGCTACCGTACGACAATTTATAGTAAGGTTTGCATTTAATACAGGTTCTATATGTCAATTAACGTGGCCGTCTCGGTCAGGATGGGCTGGACGTGCATCCTCACGCATCTATATGATCCGTGAGGTCATTATAAAGTATAATAAGCCCTTCCTGTATAAGGCATTTAGCAGAAGACTTGCATTTTGTAAGAGGAATGGAATTGTTTTATTTATTGCCAGAAGTATACGATGCCGTTAATGATAAATCGTTTTTATCTTCCAGTTTATAAATTTAATTCAAAAAGTGAACAAGAAGAAAATATCAAGTCAATATTATATTGACTTTTTGTACAAGAAAGGTAGAACTTTATTAGCATAAAATAGTGGTTATTATTCGTACCTTTCGGTTGAATACAAAGATGTTAGCGTGAGGAAAACTAATATTAGCTAAGAAAAGCCGGTATTTGAGCAATTTGTGAAAGTGTTATTGTATACAAAATAGTTTATGTATTTTTATGGTAACGGCTCTTTATGATTGTTGCAAGTAAAATGTATAAAAAATCTGACGTGACGATTCTTGCGGTGTTTGCAATTTGTAACCGTACTGGAGGTAATAGTAATAAAATTGAGTGTAAAACAATACGTACTACGGTCTACGGAATTGAATTTACGGTATAAACGTATCAACAAACATGGTTTTTTACTTTTAAGTAACTAAATATATATGAATATACACACTTTGTTCATAATACCTTAACACCGAATGGCTTTGCTTTAGTTTTCACATTAACAAACAAAACAAGCTGTTTAATTCGATCCGACAAGTGTAGCTAGTTAAATTGTTTGCAGTTGTTGCAAAGCATACAGATGTATCTCAAATATCCAAGTGAAGTACCGTGACGCCGTAACCTACTTGCAATAAACAAGTGTCGAGTTACACAGAGAAATATTTATACCATGTCGAGGACTTTACTCCTCGTAGTCTGTCAGAGGAAGTTAGATGATAATTAAATAATTTAAAAATCGAATGCGACTGAAACAGAAATCATAGAAAAGCTCTAGTTTTGTCTTTTGAACTTCGCTCTTAAGATGCTTACTACTGCGTTAAGAATAACATTTGGCTCAAAGTAAATATGAGTAAAAGAAATTATTAGGACTATATGGATATAAACAAAATTTAGGTGTGTGCCAGAACAGCGTTAAATAAAAATCAGTAATCTCTAAGTCATGGGCGTGATTGCTTACCACTTAAATAAATTTTATGTTGTATGAAGTTTGCTCTGCAATGAATGATCCTTCATACTTTTGTCAGTTGCGTAATTTGTCGGTAACGGATAATACAGGGATAGGCATTTCAAGTTCCGAGTGTTTCTGTGAGAAAACCCATGGCACACCATAATAGTCCCGATCGTTGGCCTACAAATGCTTAACGAGTTTACTTATCGCCATCGATAGTCCCTCAAATAAAGCTACGACTACACCAAAGCGATGATCGTTTAATCATTTTGACTTAACAGGGGCCCTAAATAACCGTGTTAAGTAACTGATTAAACCAATGTTAGAAAACTTACTAAAGAAAATGGACCATAGTGCTTCCTAGAATCTTGGAATTTCGTAGTCATTGTCCTCTTTGATTTTAGAAATACTAAAATCTTAACGGCCAAAATGTACATTGATTAGAAAAATAGATAATGTCTAATTGTCGTTATTTTTAATCTCTTCAACGTATTTCTTTATCTAAAACCTGTCTAAATATTCATAAAAGACAAAATGACCTTCATAAAATGCAATGAAATGTATCGTATTATTTTATCTTATAAGCGTATGACATTGAGATCGTGTTTTCACGTACAAATGTTGTTTGTCCGCATTTTGTTAAGACATTATTTTAAGAAGATAAATTTTGAAATGTCGTAAACGTATATGACATCAATGTTTAATCTCGTTGTATTTCAGTATTAATATGTCAAGTTATATTTAGGGATTTAAGGTCGTTGACATACCGGTTTAAAAATATTTCCAAGTCAAGACAGTCAATGTTACTTAACTTTCACCTCAATGAGACTTATGTCAGCGTGTAACCGTAAAATAATCAGTTATTGATAGACTTTCGATTGGATAATTACTTGTAGTATTCGTAAGACTAGATTGTCGTTAATTTTAATAGTGTGCAAGAAAGAATAAATTGTAAATGCTGCGAAAATAAATGATTATAGCAATTATGACAATTTACAAATACTATCGATGTTATTAACTACTGTGGATAATACTGTCCGTCCACTATAACTTGGGCAGCTCAACAAATGAGTTATTTATACTTGTATTATTCACCAACTTTTTACCTAACAGTTAAGAAGAAGGGAGCAGCTGTACTGTAGGTACTCATATAATTCAATATATTCATGGAATTCAATAAGTTTCCTTTATTAGCTTCTGGACTCTGATGATTGTTGAATGACGAATGTGGACAACGGTCATTGTAACCAAATAAGTTAAATGTCAGCATAGTACAGCTGGCGGTGGGCACGCGCCTTGTTATTGCGGCACCTGCAACATTCGCCAGCGCGATTGGTTCGATTCCTCCAGCCATGTTCCCACACCGCACTTAAAACCTTCGAATAAACAACATACCTTTTAAATTACTACAACCTTATGAAAATGCTATTACTAACAAATTACTGTACTTTTATTATAACAGCATTTAACGTTTCATATTAAGTTTTGTTTTATTGGCAAAAATTTTCATAGGTCAAATTAGTGTGGAGAGGTAGTTTAAACGGTGGAATTAAATTGCTCAATCATATAAGAAGAGAAATCGACCATTAAAACATGCGGGATAAAATCATGGAAGCAAGAACGGAAGTATGCAATTCAATAGGTGGTCCTTCGTTAACCCTTTGTTGATAACGTAAGGGGAATATTAAAGGAGCTATAGCTTGGAATACGCTTACCGACTTAGCGCCTTTATAAGTGCTCATTTATATTTAAAATCTATAGAGTCTTAAAGTCATTCAGTATAAGAATAAATCGGGTGCTATTATAATTGGCCTCACTTCATATGAATTCAATAGCTTTAAAGTTACGGAAGAAGTGACATCTTTTCATCTCGAATGAACGTAACGTCTTGTTCCGTTTACAAAGCTTCTATTACTTGTATCAAAAGCACGTACTAGATTTCAATGTGTTACAATTTAAGACGATAGCATAACATTGCGTAACAACTTTTTATTCAGAGATCTGGTTTACAAAAATAATAAAGTTTGTAAGTTTTGCTAATTTAATTAAAAATACCTATTATACTAAAAAGACTTCTTCGAAATTCATTCGCTGTATAGCTTTCAATAACAGTTTTCGAGGAAAAATACTACTTTATGGTCAATATTGTTGCTTGCTGAACGTTAAGCGAAGTATGCGATGAATAAAGGACAGGAAATCCACTTCATGGAAACTTGCAAATATAGAATGTCGCACGCGTGTCTTCATATCCGCCGGTTATGCGGCAGACTAATAAAGTTTTTGAACTTCTTTTTGCGTACATTTGTTTCTAGTTAACGAAGATTTTTCTTTATTCGCATCTTCTGATTATGACAATCTTATTGGCGTTTTATTACGGAAAATGTTAAATACATTTTTTTCTGTGGAAAGTAAACTGTTGAAACTCAGTCCCCTTGTCAACTTTTCTTTGTGTTTGAAATATTCTATTCAATCTCTAAGTAAGTAATTGTACCTCGAGTTTCATTCAAAATCAGTTTACCGAAATACCGAAAAAC
>LD688947.1:1343887-1356137 GCA_003118335.3 Papilio memnon
TGTTTTAATAGTTACAAATAAAATATGTAGGTAGGTACAGTACGAAATTTCTAAGTCTATGTTAACGCAATCATGTACTTGTTTGCTTATCTCACGGGCAAGGATGTTCGGGCGGGTCTATGCCCGTGGCGTGTGATATCAACGCTGCATCTTATCAGTACACGTGCGTCCGAGCAAGTTACACCAGTGACTCATAAATACACAACATTCTTGATACCTTTACGATTTATTCACATGTTTCCACGGAGTGGTATAGTCTCGGTTAGCCAGCTATGGAATATTACATTATGTTTAAATGTTAGTATTATACTATTTAATTAGCATTTCATTTTAATATAGTCATCGTAGATTAAGATAGACACGAGTTGCATGTGTTTTAAAGAAACTATTAAAGCGGGCGCACCTTTGACTAAACTATCGCAATTGTGCGATAGTCGATTGTTTCATAGCCAATTCAACTGTTTAGTTGCACAACTAAAAGGCGAGTGATGTGCGCACCTTCATATAAGCTTGTGTGTAAACAGTTGTGCGATAGTTTAGTCAAAGGTGTGCACGCGCTCTTATTGTTTTGGTCTGTAATCGAATACTAGTCGCTCTATATAAAAGATACCTCTGTTAGGAGGTCGTCTGTTCGTCCGACGTTAATGTGTTAATTATAGCGCTTGTTTATCCGATTCTTCCGACATTTGCCGAGATAAATCTTTACGAAACGTTAATAGACTTTACACGTCTCCCCTTGCATTAACTTGTTTTAGAGGTTTCATCTTAGCGTTAAATTTATACATTCTATAACGTTGTGCTAAATCCATATTAATTTGTTAGTTTCTCTAGAAAGTAAAAGTTATACTAACAAACTATAACGTACTTAAAATAACTGTTTACTGATAACATTGTTTACTACTAATTTATCAGTGGTAAAGTTACCAGAGCGGAGAAATACCGACCACACAGAATAAAAGCGTGAATTCATAGTTTTAATACTGAAACTTTCTTCGTCTGATATTTGTCGGCGGAGAAGAAAATTATTTTTTCTTATTTTATTTTCATCCTTATTTCTTCTTCTAACTTTTACCTATTGCCTTTTATTTATTTAAAAAANTGAAAAAAGATATACATAACCGACTATAATAAAAAAAGGTTCTCAGGTGAAAATATCAACATTACTCGGTCTTCGCACAAATGCCACCAGAATGTCACTAATAAAACGTGCCTCTGGTGATAAAATTAAAAAAGCGAGCTGGAAAGTTCATAGGACGGGTATCGGTAATAAATTATGAGACAGTTAACACTTATCATGCCACTATCTCTGTTGCTCAATTATTGCACACAAGTTATCGCGCCCAGTTCTGTGTAAGTAAACAATGTTCCATATCTATCTTAGGGCTGAGCAATGTGTACTTATCTTTCTAGTCGCAAGTTCATTTTGTAGTTTCTTCGCCACAAAATACGACTGCATATTAAAATATGAACATAGTGCTTTTTAATCTTTATTGTCAACTTTAATATTTGGACAACGATTTGATGTTTTATTCTAAAGCTTTGAAATTGCGAAAGTATTATCAAATATTGTAAATTTAGAATGGACCTATAAAATGATTATTTTTAGCTTTCTAAAAAGCTGTTACTGCATTCCTCCTTCTTGTAAGGATTGATTTAAATCGTCAGTGTTGGTTTTCTTTCTTTGTTTGCATAACAAGCCACGTATCGGCCCTGTTGCGTTTAGTAAACACCAGTAAAAAAGAAAACGAACGTTATCAAATTATCGTACACGCTCGTGTGACCTCGTTTTATGAATCCAGCTGTCTATGTTAATTTATATAAGGGTTTTATATTTATGTAATATGGATGTCATTACACCTTTTAACACTATTTTATTTCCGATGTTATTAAAGTTCTCATTTTATTGGTATGATTGGAATTTTGAAACGCCAATAGCTGGTAGAGGGTAGCTAGAGATTTCCGATCATGAGGTAGAGGGTTCTAATCCCGCCATTCGACTTATCAGAAACCATTCCTAAGATCTCGTTTAGAGTGGTACATGAAATATTAGTAAAAAACTACAGTACGTTTATAAGTTAATTTTATTTATTTTAATTAATTACAGTCCACTTTCACAAAATCCTTGAAATGTAATGAGGTTATGCGGGTTCTCTAAACGTGAATGTAAGTAATTTTTGCTTTGCATTTACATATTTACATGCCATAGAATATAAACTCACATAAACAAAATCAAAAGTTGAACTCACGTGGAACTTGATTATCCGCTCTAGAAAACATGGAGGAAAAACTAAATTTATCTTACTTGGGATAATAAAATTAGCAAGAATTTAAAGTTAATAATGTGAGTATTCGTTTACTTAAATATTTTTACGTTACATTAAATAGCTAATTCTAATAGTTGGTAACGTTTTTAAAATTAATTTTCATTTAATTTACACCATTATTAGTATGCATAAAGCTCTCCTAGCAACGCAAGCAATTCTAAGAACATTATTTAAAAAAAAATCTTTATTAAAGTCCCAACGATATCAAAGCTTATCGTAGTTTGTATGAAAGTAGGGTTCGCAGGCCCAGCACAGTCACGGCGTAGTGGGTGCACTCCCATCACCGGCCCGGTCGGACGCGGTTTGTAAACATTTGCCAGTTGCCACCGCGCCGCGTGTTAGGTTGCGCGTGTTTCTCACAGCTACGTTTAATACATACAAACAGTTAGTGTTACCATAAAACGCAGGAAGCTCGGGAGTACCAGTTTCGAACACCATTGTGTCAGTTTTGTGGTAACTTTGCGTTCTTTTGTTGATATACGTGGTTGTGCTCAGTGACCGTCACAGTTTTTTGTTTTTGAGTCGTGTGCGGTACGGTGGTTCCATTGTTTAATGTGAATAGTGGTACATACACACATTTAAAAATGCCCAGCCCAAAAACCATACATTACACATAAAATGAACAGTTTTTAAGTATATGTTTATATTTATCTAAACGATTTAGAGTTTTAGCAATTCTTTTACAAGCAATCGAATGGTTAACCGCATAATTGTGATAAGTATTTCTGGTAAAACATTGAGTCATTTTAGACTTCATTCATGTTTTTACTAAGAAATTAGCTCTCTACATAAAGGTGTAAAATATTTTGTTACTTAATACAGCAATGGCCTTGTAACTCATTGTCCTGTAATAATCAATTAATCCGTTGTATTAACTGACCTTAACACCACACGTCTCATTGAATCCACTCGGTAAGAGGTCTATATATAGCCTAGTGTGCGCTCACCCTTAAGTGTTACTGTCACTACAAGGTTTCACTAGATCCAACGAGTGTTGCTTTGCATACGATCGTGACTTTCTCACGTGATTTAGCTTAAAGACTTGACATGTTGATTGATCATCTGTTACGTTATCTTTTCAATTTACACAAGAGTTAAATTAGTTAAATTAATTGGAAATAGAACTCTCGACGTTAACAGTAGTAATTAAATACGAAAGAAATATTTTGCTCAATTAACATAAAAACCAACTCGGCAACAAGTATAACACTAATAAGATGTTACTCAGATTAGGACTTATTATAATAGACTGTTTTTTTACTTAACTTTTCTGAACAGTGTATAAACTATTTAAAAACAGTTATAAGAAATCAACAGGAAACAAGATTAATCTGATACACCTGATTCCGTAGTCCAATATTGTTTAAAAATGTGGAATGTTCGGTATTCGGAAATTAACATTTTATACATCTGCCGCGCCGGGTGGCATGAAATCAGTCCAGCACATGCCTCCACAACATCTTGCGCCCGCATCCCGCTACCTGCTCCAGTGTATTGTTACCCTAGTACCCTCCAGCACAATAGACCTTGCTTACACTGTTTTGTTCTACGAATTAGGAAAAAAACATTTCTTATTTAGTTTTCGAGTACGTCGTCAATATTCGAGTGGAATGTTAAGTCGGTGCTTTACAACTCGAATGTGTTGGATAATATAGCTTTGTTTGGGTTACTAAGGGTATTGCAGTGTGCATACATATGACTGATGAAAACAAAAAATATTACCGCGTAGTAATTAGTGTTTCTATGAAACATGTAAATATAAAATTAACAACCATTCATAAGGTAACACGTTATAAAATATAAGTAGAGATGGAAAATTCCGTTTTGATTCCATTTGACCAAAGAACACTCTAAAACCCTTTTTCGTTATGATCAAACATTAGAGCTTAATTAAAAATCTATTCACGTTTGTCCAACAAACCGTCCGTCACCAGGCGGAATGTAAAAAGAATTTTGTATCGTCCATTTAACGTGACATTCAGACGCCTAACAGCAGAACAGATTTGTATTTCGTGTAAATATTTGTATATCTACATCTTAAATGTCAGTCGGTGATAAAAGCTGCTTTGAAGGTGCGACATAAAAGCGTTAAAGTCTTTTCGCCATAAAGGCATTATTTCAATCGTCTGTGCATCATGTTTCGCGTTTAAAATTTTTTGAATTGCGTTTCTCGAAACTTACATAATCAAACGCAGTGCAAACACTTGGAATAGATAAGTTATCTCTAATAGGAATTCAAAGATAAAGCTCGTAATAGAATCATTTTTTTCTGTTAGAGGCAGTTTTTTGAACTGATGTTCATGTCACATATGTTGACTCTATGTGAATCTTTTTAATTTATCAGCAGACTATAATATAGATACATTCGTCGAGCAAAATCGTTCCTTAGAAACTAAGTAAAAAACTTGATTCTTTTTTCATATCCTGTTTGCTTGAAGCTGGTAAGTGTCACCATAATTGAAAGAATTGTATAACAGCTTTCTCTCGTTAATGTACCGTTACGATGTAATAAAATATTCGAATTAAAACTGCATTTTTTTGCACGACTGTACTACAAATGTACTCACGCTCACGTGTTTGATGAATATAGTTTATTATACTCAAGCCTTCATTTCTTCACATGGTAGCTTCAAGGACTTTTGTACAATGCCGTGCTACATACATAATTATTATGGAAGGTTAAGTAGTTCTAAAGGTAAATTTTATTGGTTTGTAGTACCTACATTATTTTGACAATACCGTATGTTTTTCATGCCTTAAAAGTTTTTTGTTATTTTTTTTTATTTTGAAATCATACGCAAAAATATATGAAAACGCGTTTTTACGTAATTGTGCGAACTTTCACTCGCTGGTGTGAAGGCAGACATGTTTAAAAGCTCAATATTATCGCTTTATTTGGATATGTAAGCGCTTATATTGTTTGTCATACGGTTTTGTAACTGTGAAGATTTTATCGTTTGCATTTCATTTCTGTTTAATTGTTGTTTAAGTGCAAAGTGAAATCCTTGTGAAATCCTCTTATCTGGTTTCCGGCTGTTCAGTGAAATACTTTGTAAGACTTAGCTTACTATAATAGTTCAGTTCCTTAACGAAATCAGCCTAAACATATATCGTAAAGTTAATGAACACAGTCAAGTCACACAGTAGGTAATGTACACTAGATCTCGAAAACCATTAGACACTACAAACAAAACACTAACAAATACCGTCTCACCGAGCCTTTCTGCCGTCACACATGGTATAGACTAAGATTACCTTTTGAATTAACGTTAATAATGTTAGAATACATGGTAATTTTATTTCAAATGAAACAGCATTGATAATCAACATTGTAAAGCTGGGTTAATACTAGTTCCACGTCTCTGACTTGCGTTTACAGTTAACAAAGCATCATCGATTCCGTCCCGTTAACGATACAAGATTCAATACTTAATGATCGTGTTAACGTCTATCCGGTACTACTTTTTTATTACACCGATGTATTTTTATTTCAACGTACAATTTTAGAATATGATTATATTTTTTTCTCGTGCACAAACAAGGTAGCAAGTCAGCAAGTCACTTCATGTAATGATACCTTTAGTTTGTTTTTCCAATTAAAACAGGTAACAAATTTCACGAAATGTGACCGATGGAAAGTAGCAATCGGGTCGGCTGGCGACCTTCCAAAGAAAATTTTATGGCTGCCAGTTAACAAACCTAATGTTGCTAGTTTTGACTAATAATATCCCTCTGCTGCTTGTATAAAGCTAAATGTATCAAATATGTCAACACATTGACACATAAAAATACTATTTCCGTACATTGATATCGATGATAACATCATCATTCCATACATTTAAGAAGTAAATAGAGTAAGACGTCCTAAATACCGTCTTATACAGTGTTCTTCAAAATATTGATAAATCGTCGGTGCTCTCGTCGCCAGTACACGCATTCCTTTGTGATATTTTAGTAAACATTCACCGCTTAATATTGCAATCATAATGTCTGAGGAATGTTAAACGTAGAATAATAAAAGCACTTATAAGGCTTTATAAGTACTCATATTCGTATTGTACTTCGATTGCCTTTCATGCTTTACATCAAAAATTACGCAGGAAATGTCCTTATTCTGTTTTCATTATCACAGTCGTATTCAGGTTTATAAGTGTTTCTTCTATATCATGTGATTTCTTACTCTACGTCGCTATCAGTTATGTCATTTCACAGATCCCTAGTTCCTTATCTTGAAACTTAAGAACTTATTTCCTTAATAGCTTATCAGTTGTAGTTTGATCCGCTTACTGCTATTTGAACCTACCTTTTCTTGGATATACGTCAATAACTTCTTAGATTAGATCCCAGTTATTTTTAAAGTGCTTTCTGCTTAATGCATAATACAAAACCTCTTAATTATAAAACTTAAAATGTTGACTTGCGTCCATATTGTGTTTATCTTTTAATATACCACAGCGGATGCGGAAACTGCCGACTGTGAAATTTAAAGATGAAACAAGCGATAAACGTCAGATTAAACTGCGGCCGCGCTATTCTCTATCGGAGCCAATGTTTTTACTATGTCAGCTATTTCTAACTATGAGATACGATGCCTCTATTTTATCCTACCGTCGTTTCTTATGCAATGCGTAAATAAAATTAATTACACATGATTTATTAAGAATCTTTCTTTTAGGCCGTCGGTAAAAATATTTAAAGTTTAATTGATTGTCAGTTAATTTCATACCACTTTAAAATTATGAAATGTTCTCAATTATTATAAACTAGTTTTCGCCCGCGATTCCGTCCGCGTGGAATTAAAAAAAAACAAAAGTGAGTAACCTACGTGTTCTTCCACAGTATCCTCTACATCTATACTACATTTTATTGAAATCCGTTCAGCCGTTTAGGCTACAAACTCTTTCAAACATCGATCCATCCATTTAAACTTTCGCATTTATAATATTAGTATGATTGTATGAATCTGTTAAAGTGCAATGTATTGCAGATTTAGCTGTAAATATAAATATGATCTCATTAGTGTATGTATGTCAGAGTGGGCCTCTAATGCGGTGGCAATGCTCAGCACCGTTGTGTGAACCGTGCTTAATCTTCGCCAGATCCGTTGCCCATAAATGGGTCCCTTGTATAAGGTTTTCTGATAAAAGACAAAGTTCCGTTATCTATGTTTATTTGCTGATTTAAAAAGTATATGTTATATGTGTAGTTTTTTGCTTGTTTTAGTTTTTTTCCCTTCAACAATCTTATTGAAATCTGTGAAATTAAATGCAATAATTTCACTTAGGTAATTGTTTATTTACGATGTATTTCTTCACGCTTTGTTTCTAATTGTCTACGCGTTTACTTCTATTATTCTGTTTGAGATAAAGAAATAATTGTCACATTTGATTGATTTGTTCTATTCGTGTTATTGTACTTATCTTGTTTGAGAGACATCAGTTTCACTGGCCGCGGTAGCTGTAGGAGAGTTAAGCGTGCAGCTATTTGTGCGCGCACGCTTCTCGGTTGGCACACATCTGTTCAACGAAAGTTTATTTATTCTCGTATTCGTGCTTTCTTCGTAACGTATTGTATGATTGGCACACTCTGCCATCTTTTCCGTTAGTTTGAACGACACAGATTTCTAAAATAATTAAATAAGTAAATCTTTTGAACACTTTTTTTGTAGCTGCTAATTAGTTTAAATGTCAAGAGTTCCGTTCAAGAATATTTTCTACTTTATAAAGAACATTAAAAATGTACTAATGTAAGCTTATTTGCAAGTCTGTATCCATATTAGTGGATTTATTATGATCCTTAAATGATAAAAAATAGCTCAAATTTATTTATTTGGTAACCGAATCTTTAAGGAAGAACATCCTTCAAAGATTAGACTTTTCAAATTTAGTTTGATAGTCCAACATGGTTAATCATATACATAACATTATTAGTATTTTATATTTAACTGTACACACACAACGTTACAACCACATAACGAGTTAGTGCTCGTGCATTTCCTATCACTGTTACTTAATTACAAAAACGTGTTCGCCTAGGTAATGACAGTGCAACAAAAAGATAAAATTAATTTTGTAACGTGGCAACATTATGCACATCGTAAGCTCGTGAGCCGAGATCCCGTAGCCCGGCCTGTTTTCGTAATCTTCTACCAAGACAGCCGCCCACTGCCGCCCAAGCTGCTCCCACACGACAGTCGAGATGTTATTGCCGATGCGTTCAAATACTATCGACTTATATTAGTATATTTGATTATAAGACAGACATTTGTTGACATAAAATTGTTAATCTATTAAACAGAGTAGGTAAACGACAGTATTTTAAAAAGTGACGTTATTGTACATATCCTGTTTGACCTTATATATTGGTTATTTAGTTAATGAAATGTTACTAATTCAGTGTTAGCGATCAATTTCACTACGATTGCTTTATGATATTGACTATATTACTAAAGTATACAATTCCAGACAGATGTTTCACACACCTGTTAAAAAGTCGTATTTTTCCGTAGTTAAATTTACGACTTATTATTACAATTTCTGTATTTTTAGTTTAACCTAGGGTTTGTTAGTATT
The DNA here is from genome assembly GCA_003118335.3 of Papilio memnon. Taxonomy (NCBI): domain Eukaryota; kingdom Metazoa; phylum Arthropoda; class Insecta; order Lepidoptera; family Papilionidae; genus Papilio; species Papilio memnon. The sequence goes on from LD688947.1 coordinate 1,352,784, forward strand.
AAAATAAAAATTGAAACTCAATGTTTACCTAAATATTGCATGTCAGAAATACCTACTTTAAAGTTGTAGCAATTATACACTAAGATGAGACAATGATAAAAATTCACTACCCATATTATGTACTCCTTAACATTAATGACATCAATAGACTCACTGAACATCACCCTATGTACAAGTAAGTACAGTCGGGAAACTGTCGGAGTTCAACTCGAGCTACAATCGTTTGAACAAGGCAGATTTTTCTGAAATCGAACACCGAGGATTTCCGCGACTGTACATACATTTACCAGTCAGTTGTGGTCATGCCCGTGAATCGACACGAGATGTGCGCTCAGTATAGCCGCAGCTGCCAAGGCCGACCTCTACTGAGCCACTGACATACCGCCGACCGCCATATCTCTTGTACAACTTGTTTTATTTAATTGTTTCTCACGTCTTACGTTACACACCTCATGTTAAGAAATCAATTTATTATGGATCACGTTTTACTGCGGGAAAGATACGAAGGCAATTGACGTATGTCTTCGCATACAAGAAATAAAAACGTAAAACTCAACATTCGGTATTTTTATGACAGAAGGAATGCATTAATTCACATCTGCATACAGATCAAAGCTTCATAGACATCTTACATTGCTTGTTAAGCTCTTATGGATATGGACTTGCTCCGTAATTGAGGCTCAATTAACAGATAATAACATATTAAACAATGACTGTACCAAGGAATAGACTCAAGTCTTGTATTATATCAACTCTACAGATGTACTATAAGTGCGTGTCTCAGAACGTTGATCCGTTTCGCTTACAATAGACGTCGTGGTGTCATCACAGATGGCGCGGCGCGACACTGTGAGACTATCCTCGAGCATGCGGTCGACATTCCAGCCGGCCTCTGTTTGTCCGTCCTCGTCTAGCGGGCTTAAAATAATTACACAAGTGATGTTGTGTAGCTAGCCAACCCTGTAGAGTTCGTTGCGCCGGCGCTTCCCCTCGTCTACCTGACATTTCTAAAATGGAGAGTAAAAGCATACAGCCACTTTTAACAGGTTTTCGAACGTCCGTTTTGTGACCGCCTATTACGTCTGCGTCCAGCGGCCATTAACACTTTCACTTTCTTAAACATCGATTACGAAATTTTATTAGTATCGGTTTAATTAGATACCTATTAATTTCCATTTTATTGTAATAATAATGGGTCCCTTTGAAATATTGTTTAATATAATCGTAAATGGATTCGCAAATGCTGATGCCTTTCAATGTAACGTTATCGTATATGCTATTCAATAAAGTAGGTATGAAATAAACGCATCTGGGCTAGTCATTCGAACACGTTCGAATTTCAAACTGTGAGTAAATAAATAAACGGTTGGACATGGAAGGCGCGGGCGTGCGGCGGCGTGCGCGCGCGCCGTGTTCGTCGTGCTCCGTCGCCGCCGCTCAGTGCTGCCGCGCCTCCGACTGACGGTTGACGACAATCGCGCACGTCGCGTGCATATGTCGAAGACGAGTCAATGTAATAGTGAACGTTGCTCAGGATCGTGACCAGTGTGCTCTCGTTTTGAACAATCCCGGTTCGGTGTTGTGCTCAGTGTGATTAACAGTTCGAGGTTTCATGTGCTTACCTATTTACGCATGGGTTTATTTTGGTGTTGTTCTATTTCGGCTCAGGGCTCTCGGTGTGAATAAACAGCGTGTTTATTTATGCTGGCAACACGCTGACTTTAATAGTAAAATATCTCGAAATAATAAAGCACGCCTGTTAGAATTTTGTTACGAACGTTAAACAGATGTTACCAAGTTCGAAAGATTCAGCTAGAAGCAGGTTGCGCACCCAGGTTCATTGATTCTTAACAATCACAGATTAAATACAAATAAAGTTACGCGTTAATTGCGTCTACTATTTATCTAAAAAAAGAATTGCATACTATTACCTATAATTGTATCTATAACAAAGTTACGATTTCTACTATTCATATGTTTTAACAATTCAGTTTGCCAATTAGAGAATTGGAATCTTCGTTTTTAACTAATTTTGTTTTAAGGCATTCATTGAATATGCTTAGGTTTGGACATCGTGCTCTTTAAAATATATCAAGAAATTCAAAACATTCCTGTCCTGTGATGTCTACTGCTAGTACCCTCTATAGGTCCTATATTTTACTTGAATGTTACATCACACGTCCAGTCTCCTATCTTTGTAAAAAATCGATTTGATCAAATAATGTCCACATTCGTATGAAATAATAACAATGGATGTCAGGAATTGTTTATATTACATTTTAATTACGAATACCGATAATATGATGAACGTCACTATTCAAACAATGGATGCATTAGAATTTAATAATAAGGTAAGACGTGTATGTCTATCTTTTAATGTTGATATTAAGGGATGGATCTACATAGAATAAATTTCACACATCGTGTCTTTATTAAATCCTCATTCAGTATTCGCGGCTTCGTTTAGGTATATAATTTAAAGAAGACAATTCTCGAAATAGGTGATTACGCATGTTCCTAGCTCTACATGTCCCAATGGCTGTATCCGTCGCAAATCGACTGTTTCCTCTGAGCGTCTTTGCCGAGGCTCACCATTCTCAGCATGATTTATACCTGCCACGTCATTAGTTAGCTTGTCAGCGCTTGTCGCTGGCGGATGCGTTTTATTTGCCCGGCCTATTTAAAAGCGTTGCTTTTTGGTATCAAGACACAAAGGGCCGAGGCTTACTCGGCTGTTGGCTCCGTGCCTACCTCTTCACAACACTGTCCTATGACAAAAGAATACATGCTCATGTTCTCTAAAGGCCTAACAAACCACGTTAATGTTTAACTTCATATATCTTAGTCAAACTACCGTCCTTTTTAACTGTCCCTTTTGAAATTATCGTAGAACAAGTTATTATTTAAAAAATAACAATCAAAAAGTACAATTACGCGTTGTTAAAATCGATAGAAAAAGTATTTTTTAAAATTATAAATTTTCTTTTCATGAACTTGACAAAGTTTGTCGGCACGCGAAACGTGACCATTGTGTTGGAATAACCGCACAATCAATAACCAAAGTTGGCATTGTTATCAAAACTTCAAGGTAAGAACGAATGTCCAACACTATTTCCGTATTATTTTGTAATTTTATCGCCCTTATCCATGTTATCAGTACATTGAAGATGTATTGTTCAATACAGCATTAGATTCTTTACCCTCATTTCTACGGTACTATAAATCATATTAATACATAATTCCAGACATTCAACTCTGGAGCTAGAAAATAAAACGGTATATACTCGATATTTTACAAGCAAAGCACGTAGTAAATAACATTTAACAAGTCGAGAACAAGTGACTGGTTCTCTT
>LD688947.1:1361734-1373862 GCA_003118335.3 Papilio memnon
AACAGCTAGTGTGTTTATATTTTTGCAATTCTTTAATGAGTATTTGAAATTAGAACGTCGTTTTGTGCATCATTCTGTAACGTAGAAATTAATTTTGTTACAACACTTTAAAGATTAAAGATGCCACCTATTAAAACGATTAATTTAAAAGCCCAATAATTTTTCGTCCATTAAATAATGTTGATAGTTTTTTATCGATATAAATGTATTTATATATTGGGAGTAAATGTAATTAGGTTACAGGAAAGATTACTCTATGTTTAACTCACATTAGCATTGCTTAATTCATAATTATTTGTTTATATTTCCTTGTTGGTCCCTACCTTAAAAGTGTACATCTGCATATAACTGAGCGGCGAAGCGTTTGTCAAGCATATTGACACAATTAAATTGTTCGTATCGCTCAGCCGCTCAGCTCACATGAGGTCAATGCTTAATTAAAGAGAATTTGCAAATTAAATATTATCCATATATGATTTAATCCATAAAACGTAAATTATCAGTATTCTTTTTAACAGACTCCTTACCTTCTATATAATTTTGACAAGTACATCCTCTGATAAAATAATTTTGATCATTTGTGTACGCTTAAACATAAATAATTGGTTTATTAGTAAAGATTTCGGTCTCGATTTTAAAATGAATATTAAAATAACGATGTATTAAAGTATGACAACGCCACAGTAATGTTAGTTTTATCTTTATGTGAAATGTGTGCCGTGCACAGGAAGTGATAGTTCGCATGTAAATTCCTCACAGAAATTACTTTACAATTTGCAATTCAAACTAATGACCGAGTTGTCGTTAAATCATTAAGCATAATGCTCCAAAGATAACTACAACGACTCTCTTGCAGTAATATCTTCTACTAATCTGCTGCTAAATTGATAAATGCTTTTTATTGTAAGACGTTTTTTGTTCTTTTTTATACAACTTATTGTAATGATCGTTGCAATGTACTTAACTTTTATTTTTGTGACAGAGCCATCTACACTTCGTTAGCGACAAACTAAACGTTTGTTGTAGTTCTCCTTTTCGACGCTAGACTGCGCTGTTCGATTATTTCATTATTAACTAAAGTGATCTTTTTTACTTTATTTTTGTAATAGATAAATGCGAGCTATTACAATTTTAAAGTTAAAACATAATTTATCTACTACACTATTAATCTACTAGTTCACTATAATTTATTTTGTGAGTTAGTTCGTTAAAATGTTTGTCTCGTTCTACATATTTTCAAATTAATTACTTACAGCTTTGAAACTATAGCTGGTCCCGATGCTTGAAATATTGTCCCGCTTTGAAATCGGAACAATACTGGCAGCGGACAAGAATCAGTTGACTGGGTTCATGACCGGCGATCGCCTTCATGACGACGGAACTTTGGGTCGGAATTTATTTCTCATACTCTCCAACTTACTAAGTAAAGAAAGTGTAAAAGTTAGCCCTTAACCTGTTTTGCGTCAAAGATAAATTACCAATTTAGATGGGTTTTTTAGGAGGCTGTCCATCTCATCTCTTCAAAGAATCTTATCGACATCCTTAGAGAGCTTTTGTAGTTAGGAACCTAGTACCTTTTTAGATTTTTGTTTTAGTACGGGCTGATTAATTTCAGAGTAGTTAAAATCATTTTTTGACGCCTGTGTAATATCATTATTCCTACTTTGGTTGTATATTATTACCTCACCAACTCATTAACATGTCGTCATTAGATTTACTTGGCTGGAATACTTTGAAAGTGGACAGGCGAAAGTGGCGGCTGGCTTGAAACAGTGAACGCACAGTATCATCTAGCAAGACCCACATATAATACAACTAAACACTACATTTATTTACTGACCTATAATTCTAACTCATACTTTGTAAAATGTTAAGTTTACTGCATGAAATCAGTTAATTACTAAAATTAAATTGAGAAATGTCTTTTTTTTAATAATCAATTGCAAAGAATTGATAAATTTGTGTCTAATAATAATTGCTCATTAAATGATTTGTGATTTTTCTTTACGGCTTTTTCACGAAATCTTTGGTTAACAGAAAAATGTAAATTCATTTTCACCATATTTGGATTCTCTCTGTGATATAATTTTAGGACAGTAAACTATCAACTAGCTGCCAGTAAACAATACAAGCTTTCTTCATATTAAGATAAAGCGCCTTGTTTCGAAGCTCAATGTTTCAGTACAAAATGTTGCAGCCGATGATTACCGAAGTGTAGCGATGTGTGCCGAAGTTTTCAAACATGGCGGCGGTTCGGCTCCCGCTTGTCAACAAAGTTACTCGAGTCTCGTCCGGCTAGACCGGTGGTCGCGGCGCGTTGCTCTACGTTTGGTTCAATTCGAATTAGGATTTTTTACGCAGATCGTTTCGAAAAAAAAACAAGTGAAAACGTGATTGTTTTGTTAAACATCGTGAAAGTGAATGGTGTTTGTAAAGTGCTAAAGTTTTGTTTTTCCACTGCTAGATAAAAGTTGGTTTAATTTTGTAGTACATAGATTGTTGTATAAGCTTATTGATATTTTATTTACTACGACTGATTGAAAATAAATTATATTTTATATAATTTGTAACAAAAATACTGTCAACTCAATGACTAGTGTCGAAAATGTAATACATAGTACTGTTACGCATGTATTCTACTAGACAGCACGTTAACTTTGTTCATTCAAGTTATCAACAAACAATAAACGACCATTTCCAGTTTCTTTGGCTAGTCAAGCGAGTTTCATTGGATAGCGCGGCGTAGTATTGGTGCACGTAAAATTTTTAAAACAATAAATTGTATGTAATAGACATTTATATATATGATTGCTCTTAGGTATATAAATCCAACCGTGGTTTCATATTTCAACGCATTTTTTGAATACATATTTAACAAGCATTGTGTACGATTTAACAGCTTAAAATGTAATGAAAATTAATGTTTTTAAATCATTATGGATGAAAGTATTATCGCGTAATATTTGGAAAGGACAAGAATTAGGTCATCGTGCATAAACCGTTTTATGTCCTTGTCTAAAATATTTTGTTTGTCAAAGCGGAATGCCGGATGAATTCCTGCCCACCCCAGCCCGTTTGAGATCTATTTAACTGGCTCAAGGAACGTGTGGGAGCTTTATACTATTGTGGTCAAAGCTTACACGCATTATGAAAAGACCCTTTATTTTTTTGCCACTTTATCATTTTTTAAAAACTCAAATGTAATCTTTCATACATTAAATATTACAAGGATGTTTAAATAAATCTACTTACGTTGTTATTATTGATAAAAAGAGTCGCAAATAACATAGGACCATTATCGTACTTTACTTCAATTATATCTTAAAATAAGTCCTAACTACTGTTTGCTTAAAATAACGACGCTGAATCGAATAAGCACTTCAAATTAAACTTAAGGTAGACTTATTAAGTTATTACGTTCCAGTTGATTTAAATACATTAGAGAAATATATTAAAACCTCATATAAAGTCGTACGTTGTACTTTTTTGTACATCCTAGTTTCTACCAAAATGACAAAGTTCGTCTAGACTACAGATAAGCTCCAATTGGCTAAATTGCTAAGGAAATTGTTTAGTAAATTCAGTCGCTTGATAAATTTGTATCTACCAACTCGCAGTTCCGGACTTTAATCTTCTCAGCGCAAAGGCGAGTGGTTTCCTAAAGTCTGAAGAGCTCTCAGATATTAATTGGCCACGATTCACTTTACTACGTTTTATTCCTCTTCTATCGTGTTGAAGAAACCTTATAAACTGCGGCAATAAACAGTCAAGTTGTTGTGGCATTGCATTCAGATTAAGGCTATTTGTTATTTAAACAACTTTCCCTTATATGGTCAGTCAACTTTGTGGGCGTGATGCGGTTGTAGTGTTTTATTCATTTCTTCTCATACATAAAAGGTTGAGTCTCGAATTGCATCTCAGATAGTTTGCATGCATCGTATCTACAATAAAATATCCAAAGAAATAACTATGTAAACAACGTTAATAAAATTTATTAATGAAAATTAAAACCTCTTAAGTAACATACTGTGAAGCAAACATTGATCATTTCACTATTTATAAAGTGAGTACAAAATACAACAAAAATAAATCACACTCAAGGTTCATTAACTCATACGTACTTTACGATACTATAAGATGCGGCAATACACAAACGTGGGTGTGTGTCGTGTTTATCAATGCGGCCCACACTCCACCAACTTTCTAACTAAAGTCGGTAACGTACTGTTATTTAAAAAAAATGAGCTCGCGTGAGTCAGTGATTCGAGTCCCATCGGGACCTGGCTCACATTCCAGACCTGTCCGACGCAACGACAAACCGGACCTAGATGCGACTCCATTGGGCCCTTTGAAAAAAGCCAACATTACTGGGAGCGTTGTCTTTCGTAACGGACAAAAGATTATTTATATTCTTGTTTGCGTTGTTAATAAGTTATCTTGATTGATACATGAAACCATGTTTAAAATAAAAGAAAATCGAATTGCGAATGAGTATTTCCAAGATTGAAGAGTAATCTCTTCAATCTTGGAAATACATTTTAAGGTCAATGAACGTAACATGTGGGAGAAGGGAGTTTGTTCCCGTTTGCATTTACAGAAATATGAATTATAAAAAAGGCTCATTTTTACCTTCCTTTCGCATCTTGGTGGACAAAATTCCCACAAGAATACTCGGAAAAATGAAAACCTACTTTTGATTCAATACTTTACTTGAAAATCGCTACAAATGTATAGAAGAAAATATATTATAGTGTACAAAATATCATTGTAATTTAACACACAAAATAAGATGTTTTATTACTTTTATGAAGTCTATAAAATATTAATACCTTTTTCATAGTAATTTAAAAGTATATCTGTTCATTTGGATGCTTAGAAAGCTTTCAAATCTGGCGGAGGGTTGCATGTCCCATTTCGCTTTGTGTGTAGTTTCCGGTGGCGGAGGGTCGTTGTTTTTTTTGTTCACCATCTGCCGCTGTGCAGGTGACGCTGTTCATACAAAGCAGGTGAATCGAACACACCTTACAACATATGTTTATGACTATTGGTTATTAATAATAGCTTTGATTAGTGTAATATTACATTTACATTTCGTACTAAACTACAATTTTATTACTACATTTTTTAATGTTTTATACACAGGCTATATTTAAAAATAGAAGGCTGTATATAGTTTAAAAGAGCTGTGATTTAGCAAATTGCAGTGAGTAATATATTTTGAGCTTCTACCCACGCCTCGACGTCGACAGGGAGGTACCTTTTCTTGCTAACACTATAAATAATATCCTTGGAAAAATAGCTTGCTACTAACAAAATGTTGCTGATACCACGCACTGTCTTTTCTTAGCGAAACTTTATTCTTTAGTAAAGAAGTATTCATTTTGTTGACACATTTGCTTAGAAAAAGGTTTTCGATTAGTAGAGTGGTAGCTGTTTTACAAAACGTAATATCTATAATCACCTAGAATAGTATACTAGCGTTTCGCATGTTATATAGTTGAAAATATAGGAATATAAGTAATGAAATATTTTATATGCAAATGAAATGAAACCCCATGGGAAACGATGCACGTAAACTCAGTTCGCTGTTTTAATATGCCAAGTGTTGTCTGTTTGTTCGCCCATGTGTCTTATCATGTTGGCGACATCTGTTGAGTTTTCCTGTTTGCGCCCACTAACGAGCTTTTAGTAAATTAATTATTCAATAATTTGATAACTATGCGAATAATTTACTGAATGATTAATTATATCAAATTAATTTTGTGTAAATTAATTATTATGGTAAAGTAATATTTGATTTTATTTTATTAACTTTATTAATAAAATTTATTTATTAAATAATTTCTATAGTTGCTTATTTTAGTAGCACGGAGAAAATTTATCTTAAAGTGACCAAGATATTTTGAACACTTTCTTAGTAAATTTGTAGAATGTTCAATAATTTTTATGTCATAGACTCTAGAATCTATCTATACTAATATAATAAAGCGTAAACACATACTTCTTTGTTGCCTAAGATGTTAGCAATTACAGTATATTTTTGAATAATTCTTTATTTAATAAAAAGCTCCACACTTACGCCACGCTTTAGGCTATATATTTTCACGCCATTAAACTTAGGGGGTAAATATTTTGGATAAAAACCCTAATGTGGGAGAGAGACAATAAGTTGCTGCTAACATCAAGGTAGCAAGGTTGCCATGGTTTGTCATCATGTCATGTCATTTTGACATTTGCAATTGATAATTTGACAAATGTAGGTAAACAATGAAATATTTTTTTAATAATTTCACGCGGATGAAGCCGCAAGGGAACAGCTAGTTTAACGATAATTTTGCAATGGGCAATTTTTACCATAATTTTGTACAGAATGTACACGATTCGGTGGCCTGTTTCGACATCTGGAGGCCGCAGATTGAATAGCATACGGAGCGGAACATTTGCCTTTAGAAAACAAATGACAAACAGGCATAATTTTATCCGTCACAAACCAAAATGTAATCTTAAAATCAGAATTTAGACCACTTGTAAGTTGTCTTTAAGGTTTTTCTCATGACATTTTTTATCACTAAGATGTACCGGAAGCGGATGCAGTACGGTTCAGGTAGATCTTCTCATGTACCTTAAAGCGATAGTAATTGATTGAGAAACCCGTGTGCATCGGTGCATTTAATTTGTAATTTATTGTCCATTGTTTCTATTTCACGGCTCATTAAACCGCATTGCTGGGAATCGTGATCTCTCAGCTAATATTCAGTTACATGTGTAAATGATATGAACCTTGTAGTCTACTGACAATACTTGTAATCTATTTATCTTCATTTAATTTTGAAATGTGTTTTTTTACGCTAAAAATGAAACCGTACTTCATAAGGGGCAACATTTTGTAGTAATTAATTGTTCTATATTATTAATCAAACACGCTTAAGTACAAACCTAGATTACTAAACATAATAAGGATAATTTTCTAAGGGACATCCTATAAGCTCACGTTATGGAATAACGTACTTGTAGCGTAGCCTTGTTGATCAATACTCTCGGTTTCCGAGTTATCCTGTCTAGACGTCTCTATTTTTAGCGTTGATTTTCAGAACCAATGCATGTTTTGCTTTGCCTGTGTTAAGTAAATTAGTTAATATTTTTTAACCTCAAATATAAATCCTTTCTGCTTATACATGATTTTCGAAAAAAACTTTTCTTTATAAACAAGTACTTAATTTTTAACCCTGTGACAAAAATCTTGTTTTTTTCTGAATGTAATAAAAGAATCTCTTTTTTATGAAAAGTCGATATGTATAAACATATCTATCGCGTCCCCGGTCGCCGCTGGTGCCGCGGGAACATTTGACAGGAAATTGGGTTATCTCAATGTCAGCTGAATTGCCCTATGCTTCCTTTTAATGTTTACAATTTAATTATTGGTCCAGGGGTCCTTGGTAAATGTGATTTCGCTATGGGGTCAGATTTGTACATTTTATTTGACTCTATTAAACTATCCGGATATGTTTCTTTACATGAAACTTGCCTTTTATAATTAATTATTAGAAAGACGGTCGCAAGTATTAATTATCTAAATATAAAAAAATACAACTTGTCTATTCAGTCACAAATGTTAAAAATACATCAGAATCAATTGTTTATCTATATATACTAATATTATAAAGAGGAAAGATTTGTATTTTTGTATGTATTGAAAAAACCCAAAAAATACTGGGCCGGTTTCAATTCTTTTACCATTAAAAAGCTACGGCATCAGTAAGTAACATAGGCTATATTTTTTTAATATCACGGGGACGAAGTCGCCAGCAACAGCTAGTATTTGTTAATCTAAAAGATTTATTATTTATATCCAAATTAATCGTGCATAGCTTAAGTATGAATGTAAATTATTTTGCCCTCCTTAGGGTGACTCATTCGATTTCTCTCCACGAGCATCGCAGCTTCGGCAAATAATCGGTCCATTAATTTCAGTTCGAAGTTTATACCGAGAAGTGATTAATATTTTACCGGAACCGAGCTTCGGGAGCCCGTTTTTTGTTAGACTTTTTATTTTAACATCGCTTTATATTAAGTTTGTAGACCGTAAACATTTATATTTTGAAAAACATTTCGTTGAACTAAATATAAATCTGAATTTATATTAGAAATAAAAAATTGTTTTCACGGGAACGTGGGACGATAATAAAAAAATCGGTTGAGCAAGCGAAAAAAAACAATTTGTACATAATAACATTGTATAATAATGCATCCTGTAGTCATTAAATATGCTGAAAATAAGTTTTGAATCAACCTTTTCTTCTACCAGCTTAATATATTTCATCTATTACAGTTTTACCGTAATTTAAGTTGTAATGAGTCACTCGGCTCGAGCGCTTGTGAAACACGCCGCGATTTCTGAACAATTGCTCACGCTTAAGTTGCCACATCTCGCTTATGAAACAGAAATATCATGATATTGACCTTATAATGTTTCCTCTGATCGCTTTAATAAGCTACATGATAGTACTGTTCGTGACCTTGTCGGTGAACGTATTGGGACAGTGTTGTACCGCGCCTTGTCACGACAATTTACTATTGCTGTTCTATACTGTATTATTATGCAGTTAATAGGCACAAGGCTTCTTTACCAAGTATTATTATTAAACAACATTTACAAAGTATGAGATGTTGCTCGCGACTCCGTCCACGTGCAATTAAAAATAAACAAAAGCAAGTACAATGTTTATTTTTCCAAACTATGTTCTAAATTTGTGCCGTATTTCATCAGGATTCGTTCAACGGTTTAGGCTACAAAATCATTGATTCATCCATCTAAACTTTCACATTTATATTAGTAAGAAATAAGTTAATTAACCATTTAAAAGGTAAAAAAACGAATCCACTTTTCGGTCAATTTAAAGAAAATAGTTACAATCCTTTAATCTTTAAAAGTCGTAACTCTTTTCTCTTGCACTGCAATATATGTTTTTGAATCGAGAGACATCTGTGTGGTCGTTCTCTTCAAGGATAACGTTTGGAGCTGTAATTATACTGAGCTCACGGGTCGTTAGCTCGTACTGAATAATGTTACGCTGTAGCTACCATCATTTTGGCTCACAAATTACTACAAGAACTGATTACACATCGGTTTATTTCGGTTTTATATTTTACGAAAATAAGAGGAGACTTAATTATACCAATAATAAACTGTAAGTTAACAATTCTTTACTGTTATGTGAACTGTGTACTTGATTTTATGCGTTATCTCTACTCTCTACTAATATTACAAAGAGGAAAGATTTGTATTTTTGGATTTTTGTATGTATTGAAATACCTCAAAAACTACCGGACCGATTTTAAAATCTTGTACGATTAATAAGCTATGCTATGACGGAGTAACATAGGCTATGTTTTTACTATTTTTTTTTTAAATTTCGCGCGGGCGAAGTCGCGAGCAACAGCTAGTTCTATATAATTTACATAGAATAAAAATTGTTACATTCGTAGAGTACATTAGAAAGGCAAAGAATAACTTTGTGAAATTAATTAGTCAATCTTAATAGTCTATTTTATCTAAAATAGTTTATCATTGGTCCACTTAAATAGTACATCAGACGCAATTCTATTATCTTATTTTACTGTTTACATAAATTATCTTGTCATATGTGTGTATTGTATGCTGCATTTTATTACTTTGTAAGCACATTCAACCCATGAATAATACGGTTTTCTGATATTTTAAGACTATGATAGTTGTCATATTGATCAAAACCAATATTTTGTGGTAGGAAAAACATTGTTGGTTTATTCGTTGTGCATTTTAGCGACAGTCGGGAACTCGACCTCTTTCTTTCGATACTCAGATGCGGGATCTGAGAGCTGTTAACGAGACTGTCGTCCCTCGTCAACATACATTGACAATATGTGCCTAGAAAATTAAAAACACACAAAAAAGGTCTTGAATTACGAAAGCTTTAAGCATGATTTAAGAGGATGTGTAGCGTATATTACTTCGATATACTCTACGGTAGTACCTTTTTGATAAGAATTCTGAATATTTAAATTGGTTGGTTAGCATAAAAACACTTTCGACGAAAACTTTAAAGATATCGTTTAATTCTTTTACATCATCGAAATTTACTGAAGGTATAAAAGAAACGTTGTAATTCAAATTGTTTTTGTTACTCTTTGTCAATCGTCGGTCGTTGATTTCTAAAGGAAATTTTAAATAACAACGAGTCGTTGTTCTATGAAATCAACGACCTAGTACTGAAATGAATTTAATTTAAGATTAAATGTAACAGCGTCTTAAATGATAAGCCCACACTTCAACCTTCAAATTCCATTAAAAATTTGATGTCTGTCAGATTGCAAGCGCTTACGAAGCAGTCTTTAAGATTACCCTCAGTATTCGGCAGCAAGCTTGTTAGATTTAAATAAGTGGCCTACATTGCAGTAGAAAAGCGACATGAACAATCATTAATATGAAAGTATCATGTAGGCTGATCGGGTCATGTGGGGCAACCTTTATGCTAACGGTGCTATGCCTTGAGGTTTTTACTTCGTTAGCCATCGATACACTTCAGGTATAGCGGTTTAAATCATCGTCTAACGGTATAACTCTTATGCTGGGTTGCTGAAGTTTCCATTTTTTTATCATTACCTGGTAATTCTAGTTACGTAGTTCGGAAACGCATTTCATGAAGTTATCAAACCAAAAACATTAATGGTTAAATGCAGCTGGGAAACCGGCTATTAGACATTTTGCTTATATTGAAAGATATTTCATTATAGTAACGCTATATTATCCATAAATAATGTAGGCAAGTATAACGTGCAATAATTAAATTTATTCAGCGACGTCGCACGCAAATAGTTCGTGATAATTTGATTATAATCCCTTTCAAAATATCTACTGATGAAATTATTAATATCGGATGAAGCTGGAAAGCTTTTTAATATGTTTGACAATTGTTGACCTGATATCTATACTCACATTGACTTTTAGTTTTTTTTTAACAAATTTTACCTCTTATATACGTTTAGCTCTCGAGTTAAAACGTTAAAATTCGTGTTAGTGTTTTTTTAATTTGTTAACATTTTCAAAGCCGAACAAACTGTTTGAAATTCTTTAACCTGATTGGATATTCTCGTGAACCTTAATGACCGTGTTTATTTACTTTGGAGATGTTTTATTCGGCGTGCTTTTTAGTTTTAGTTTTTCAATTGTCGAAGACATTCTAAAAGCTTTCTTCGTATGTATTTGGTGTTTATTGTCTTTCGAAAATGTAAGTAAACATTTCTTGTGTGTAACACTGCGTTTGTAAATAATTCCCGCCTCACGACACTCTGAGTTGATGCTTAGTGTCGCAATTAATCCCTTTCACCGGAACAATGTCTAATGATGCAATACAATAGTTAATGTATTTATTATCTTGCAACCGTGTTACCAATAGCATAACATGATGTCACAATCTCACTAATAATAATTTAAGCTCAACTTAAACTTTTCATCAACATAATTATTAACTACGAGTAACTTCAAATAAAACGAATAGTCATAGATTTGGATTACATTTTTATTTTTACAAATCATTGAGTATGTTAAAGAACTGATCGTCTATTTTTTTTCTTTTTAAACCTTTGTGTTCGATATTTAATTTAAGTTAAAATTTTCTTTTTCACCCACAGTCCTCAGAGTATCGGCAAGTTTTTGTAGTTAAACGGGCTGTCCATAAACCTGTATCGGACACGAAGAATCTTGCTCTTACGCTTTGAGAGATAGTACCTACATCCGGTATTAACAGCTTCGATGCTTGAGATATAATACGTGATTATTTTAAAGTATGTAACAAGACTCTAAGACATAAACATTACTTCTTACATTATTATATCTTGCTATACCGTCGACAATCCTAAGATGAGACATGTTCTAATAGGTTCAAAAAGTAGTTTCGATAACTTAACTGCAGTGCAAGTTTGGTCGAACGCCAACGATATCTTCCAAGACTTGAATATGCTTACGCGATAAGAATTATTGTGCGAAAGCCTTGAGTGAAACTGTAAGCTATATAAAGGATCGTACACGTCTTAATCTAATTTTGAAGTTGGGAGCGTCTCCGGTGATACGACTAAATAAATACCGGCGA
>LD688947.1:1375660-1399545 GCA_003118335.3 Papilio memnon
TGTAAGCCGGTGAAAATGAGAGCAAATGTCCTAGGAAAATAGTTAACATAGATAGCGTAGTAGATGAACTTGCGCAGGCGCTGCCTTGAATCACGATTGTGCTGCGAGTTAGTCACGCCGGCCCCCAGCCGCCAGCCGCCACTGCACCGCGGATCGAGTTTCCATTCCTCATATTGTAATTTCTGCTCTAAAAACTTGCTTACTGCCTACCTTTGTTACTAGTTGGAATTGACGTGTTGACAAAAGCGTTAAAATACATCTTATACCTATAGTTACAAATCTATGGTGGTAGTGCAATATAATTGTGGAACACGTCATTCTTACGTTATACGTAATATTTCTGGTAGGAATTTTAAAGTAATAATGTTAAGATTGAGTGCGAGTAAAGTGCGAGATCAAGACTTCTCCTTTATCAGTATCTGATAAGAATAATTTTAGAGTACCTTTTATCTACTTCCGCGTAAAAAATCCGTGACCACGATAATTTAATTCAAACACCAAAGTCATGCACAAGGCCGTCTATATTCATATCTTTTTGATTCACACTTTATCATAAAAATTACGCTTTGATTACATGATTAGTATCTTTATTGAGAAGGTATACGTACGTATGTTTAATATTTGTAGAGTTCACTGTGAATGGATTTCGTTTGTAATCAAAATGAAAACAGTAAAACGATATTACCAGAAAGGGCGACTGGGATCTTATAGTCCTGTATTAAAAAGAAAGTGCTTCGTAGTAGTCGCGTAGATAAATCGGGCAATATCTTAACGATTCATCTCGTGTACCTTACGCATAAAACCGGCTCGTGTAAGCAGCGCATGCTGGGTCGTTCTCGTTCCGCAAGCTTTGTCCACGTTCCGCCCTGCGAGTCGTAATAAACGTAAGATCTTATTCCTGCGGGCCCGTCTCACGATATCCGGTGCTTTATGCCTCTTTGTATGTGACTTAACTAAAACCTCCTTTGAAGGCAATATGGTTTTATTTGTTCTTGCATTCTTAGCTCCGGGTATTGGTATGCAATGCTATATACGTAAATAAAGAAATATTTCTGAACGAACGAATTTAAAAATATCATAGGCTATTTGATATCTTGCCTTTTAGTTCGTTTGATAAAACTTTTTCTGTTCAGTATTTGTGTGCTGGCCTTATATCAATTATGTCCATCCTAACGTAAATTAAAAGTAATATTTGAATTTATATTTCATTAATAAATAAATTGAGTTATAATACAATTAATTTCATTAACTAAATGTCTTTTCGTGACAATGATGTTCATTTCAATTACATTATAACGTCTAGTTCATAACATAAAGCACTATAACAATTAAAAATGGCATGGTTCTACCTTATTACAGGCACTAAATAGTGATAACACCGCCAACCTTGAATGCGATTTCTACCCAGTAGTTACTAATTAATTTACATGAGTGTTAATTTAATTAAAACGTGCCCCCTAGTATTTTAGGGTCACTTCATACGTGCAATACTTGAAAACCGTCAACGTGTCCTATGTTTACTTTTCATGGAATATGTAAGCGTTTTGGTACTAACGATCGTGTTGGCGGTCTCAGTCGAGTGAATAGGTTCTTATTAAGTCAGTCACCTATTTGTTGACGGGTTACAGTGCGTATAAATATGTTTGCAAGCAAACGACCGCGAACACATGTGCAAAATTAAATTATTTTCTTTGATGTATGTTCTCCTAGTCTCCTTTTGCAATTGAGC
The DNA here is from genome assembly GCA_003118335.3 of Papilio memnon. NCBI lineage: Eukaryota > Metazoa > Arthropoda > Insecta > Lepidoptera > Papilionidae > Papilio > Papilio memnon. The sequence goes on from LD688947.1 coordinate 1,377,390, forward strand.
GTCTTTCACAATTTCCATTTCATATGGGCTAATGACATGGCCTCATTTTATGATTGGATACGAATATGTGATTGGTTATTGTTCGCGCATAATCTTATCGTACCTTCGATAAAACTAAATTATACTTGTTTCAAGCGATCGATACACCTTGCCAGTGTTCCCATGATTTACCACGCTGGCACCTAGCTAGCCTGTACAAATCAAGTTTTACGGCTCAATAGTTAAAGTGAAATAAAAAAATTAGAAGCACTAGTCACAGTCACGGAAAATTGATTTAAGTGAATTTCATTGTTTTTATTAATGTATCTATTGAATTGTTCAAAAGTAACTATTTTTATCTATTATATGACTTGGTTGTAGTGAATAAATATTGTTATATGTATAAACTTATACTTCAATCAACTTTTAGAAAGTGGTAAAATAAATTTGTGACTTATGAATGTTACTACATGTACAAAAACAAAATGAAGGACTATTCATCGGGAAATAATTTCAAGTGAAACATAATCTGTGACTATGATGTGTGACGTCTCCTCGGTGGCCAGGCTACCGTAAAGTGCCGTATATCCGCCGTCGCGATGGCCACCATGTCGGGCGCCCTGACCCCCAACGCACCCGCCTCCGCGGACGACGAACAAACACGTCGACGCTCGGTCTTTTATGTGCCATTGTTTGAAAGTTTCGACAATTACCTGCCCCTCACAGCCGAGGAAAAAGAAGCACTAATATGTGGCCAGAACATTGACGAAATTCCAATAAAACCGAAAAGAAGATATGCGACCGAGAGGTTGCATTTGTCATCGCGTGCCGATTCCTCGATGACGGAGAGTGAGGGTGAAGTTAATACATTTAGTCCACAAAGAAGATTAAGAAGACCCCTATCTTCAACAATAAGCTCCAATGAGGCATTGGCTCGAATCGCACAAAGAGATTCCACTAGTCCACGAATCGCAGCCGAAAATAGTCCCCAAAGACATTCAAAACCTAGACTAAGAAGCACGACTTCGTGTGAACCTCGCTATGATAGAGTATTTTCACCATTAGGGAGTTCAGTGTCGCACAAATTGAATAATTCAACTTCCAGTATCGGCAATAAGTTATCTTCTAAGAGTCCTATTCGAAATTCTAATTTATCGTTAATACCCGACTCGCCAAATATGCTCTCTCCTAACAAAGAGAAATCAAAAACATTGCCGCAAAATCTTATTGCCGCATCGCCTATTAGAGGCAGCAGTAGCTCCACATCTATCTTTAGGACGCCTAAAATAACCGTCACACCGGAAAGTCCGAACAAAAGTCCGGGGCGAATGTCCGGACTGAATTTCATCCGGCGATCGCGAAGTACGAAGCTGTCGCGAAGTAACTCCTTGTTACGTAGCATCACTGCAAGACATATCGAAGAAGGTTTAGACGACAGTGTGGCGGTGGTAACGAACCTAACCGACGATTTCGATAAATTTGTGGACGACAACGGTGGTGAGGCTGAAGTTATCGGAGCTTTGATTAAGAAGAACGAAGCCGAGGTGGCCAACAGCCCGTTGAGTCTGCGTCGAAGCTGTCTCGATGTTGATGACGAAGTCGGTGTTCATTCTGGTAAGAATTTTACAGTCATTTGCAACGTACAATATGGGGACACAGATATAATTTCATCTTATTTTTAAAGGCAGATGATATACAACCGTGAATTAATATAGAATAAGAAATGTTGCAATTCATGATTGGAAGGGCGTTTTAGAACTGTTCCTCAACAACGTTCCTATTATAAGTGACTCAACAGTTTCGTTCTTCATTGTTACTAAACTATGCATTTACTAGACAATACTTGCTAATTGCGAGACAAAGATAGGATGGTTCACGGAACATTTCTAACAAGACGTTATGTCAGTATCAGAGGGCATCATTGAAATTGATACCATTAAAATCTTTCAACTTCGTATCACGCATTCTAAATATGATATTTTCTAGTTTCTATTGCAAAGGAAAAGATAAACCTTATAACTCAATGAATACTATATGAGACAAGGGTCTCCGCATAAATCGTGATTTGCTCTGCTGTTGTTTGTTGCGGCCGAAATATTTGTTTTGGTACAAAATATTTTGCGATATATGTTTTTACGCACTTCAGTAGGCCATTGTAACCGTTATTGTGATATATTCGGAACACGTTTATATCTATGCGTTTGTTCTTCCCTACATAAAAGGCCAAACAGTTCATATAACGGAACCATTTTAATTATTTCTAATAATCAGCTTATTTCTATTTGCTAACTTTGAGTTGTATATTTTTACTAAGATAATCCTTGGAGGGCATATCAATTCCGATGCTACGATCTCCTTTATTTTAATGGACCCTTGTTGCTTTTTCTTTTTAAATTAAAAGGATTCAAATATTCAATACTCTAAAGTATACAGGGTCACGACTGTGAGTGATGAATCTCAGCGAATTCGGATACATACAGGAGTGTAAACGTCCTGAGAAAAGATGGATGGACTGTATAAATAACGATATAATAGTAGATTGATTGGCCGTCCATGCAAACAAAGATAAGTTTGTGTACCTCATATTGCGTCATCTGAAGAAAACAAAAAGCAAATAATGTTTTCTTATACAATTTCATAACTAACATGAAAATAATCCGGAATAATCCTCCTGCGTTGATATCCCATTTGTCTCATTTTAGAATATCGCAGTAAGAACGTTATTTCACAAAGGTTATCCGAGTAGAACGGCAAGCGCGCAACGAGACAAGAATAGCAAATGACGATCGCAATTCATCGGGCTTTGTAGGCATTAAATATGACAAAGGGTGCTAACAACTTTACCAGCGGCCAATTTGAAATAAACTTTCGATTGTTATTACACAAAACTAATAGAAACTATCATATGTTGCATGCAAAGTAAAAAAATATATATTATAAAAAATCAAAATAATATCTAAATATAGACTAGACAAAAACAATTTTTTTTATTTAAATTCGATTACATCTTGAAAACGGCCCATTCCGCAAATATCTATAAATATCTAATCATGGAAATCATAATATACAAACATTGGTATTTATTTATATTTTAAAGTAAACAATTGCGTAGTACTGGCGGTACAAAGTAATTATTTTTATAACATAAACAAGGAGAGACTTTTACTGATTGTGCGGCACGGCGCGGCGCGGCGCTGCATATCTCGGCTGTTACACGCACTTCCTAGTGGGCGTTTATCAAAGTAGCCTTATCGAAGTAAAGCATTCGTTGAACGTTCACATACACATTCTAATAACATTTACGATTTTTCTTTCAATTACCGATGCGTTAAATTCCACGATGAATAGTTTCAAGGTTATCGTTGTTATTTATGCCTTTTGTACAATGTTTTCTTAGAAATTTCTTTAAAACAACATTTTGTAAGATTCTTTAAGATGTGTCTTAAGTCAACAAATGAATGAAAATATTGCTGCTGATATGTAGGTCAAGTTTCACGGCGTTGATTAAATCTTACGTCAGTAATATGATAATTAAGAGTGCTTTGTATATTGTTAATTTTAAAGTAACTAATTGTTGGTTAAACAAGCATGTTTTATTTATAAAACTCAACTGCCCATCAACAGTTTACCTATATTAGACCGGGGTTCGAATCTCTCCCATTTGATTCCGAAGCTGTACGAGTAGAGTGAATTATTTAGTAGAACTACTTGTCATATCAAAGGATTCAACTGATAAAGAATTGATTCAATATTAATATTCAATATACTCTACAACAACATTCAATTTTATATAATACAACAGCTTTTTATTATCTTTTAAGTATGTACTTAAAAAGTTCTGTCAGCTCTTCAAAGACTTCCTGCGCGGTGTTGCGAGCTTGCAATAATTGCTTTGGAGTGACTCACTTTTACCGGGCAATGCGTAAATTTGTCGGTTTTAGGTCAATGACCTCTTTGAGGGTGCAACCGTCGTAACTTTATCTATTGGCGACATTGTTTAAAGATAGGGGTGTGTCTTTTAGAATGTTTATTAATTCTTTGTCATGCAAACTTGTTTTGTTGTGTTACAAACTTTACATTACGTTACAAAAATGCTGTAGAATATTTTAAGAAAACAGCTTTCGCCCGCGACTCCGTCCGCTTGGAACTAAAAAAAAAAACAAAAGCAAGTAGCCGTGTTCTTTCAGACTATTCGCTACGTCTATGCCAAATTTGATCGAAATCCGTTCGGCCGTTTAGGTTACAAACTCAAACAAACATCCATCCGTCGATCTAAACTTTCGCATTTATAATATTAGTAAGAAGTAAGATTCCTACTGCTGACTGTAATCTTAAATCAGTTTACGTGTATGGATGTTTGTACAAAGCAATTTGTAAACTAGTAACAGTCGACTACCGTCACTTGATCAGATGGCGCGAACGCGTTGAATGACGAACGATGTTTGTTAGAGCGAGCGTGCCGTAAGTCAAAGTGTGCGACAACTTGACATCCCCTAACGACCACAATAACGTAATGGGTTCGAATGGACATCTGTTGCTTTCCTATGCCTAACGATATAGCAATATGGTTCAGAGAAAGTTGTAAAAAACACGTGGCGTGGAAAATAATGTGTTTTTGTTTCGAAAACGATTCTGTGACATTTTATTGTAAACGTAAGCAAATTTCGTGCTACTGTAAAAGTGAAAAACGCCATTACTTTATGCACGCTCTACTTATGGTTTTTGTTGGAACTTTGAGTTATCGTTTTTCTTTTTCCGTTTTAACTGTTTGTATTAAAAGAAGGTTTTTATAAAAATTCTATAAGTTGAGAAGCCTATTTTTTCAATATAGAATAGAATGCCAAAAAGCCATAACATACATACAAATATCGTAAAATGTTCATTTTCTACATTATAACATTATTACTCAAATTATGTAGTTTACGATAAAAATCTCCAGGTCGTCAAACGTAAAAACTTACTACCATTTTTCGTGCCACATTCAATCAGTGTGTTTTGGTCAAACAAGCTTTATTTTGATAGAAGAAAGAATTGCGTGTTCGTGTGCTATGCTAATGCGAAGGATGAAATATTCGTGTTGTTACCTAATCAAATGTTGCCAAGGTGATGCCCGGCAAAAACATGACCTCTATTAATAGTAATATAATAACTGGATAAATCAGATTTCTTGTATATGAAAGGAATCTGTGAAAATGTAAATTATAATTCAAGCATCAGGCTTTATTGACTATTGGGTATATTGCTAATAATGTGATATGCAGATTTTAAGCACGTATTGGGCTTCTGCTATAGATACGTTCATACCGACAATGTCATCGTCATCATCAAAAAATTGTACATTAAAAACCATGTCATATACGGACATTACTATGCGGTTTAAGTTAAATAAACAGTTAAGCGAAATTATTTGAGTCATCGGTACTTTGATTCATTATATTCCGCACATTTGTTAACAAAAACGACGTAAAATATTAACCCATTTGTTGATTCAGAGCTTTCTAGGAACTGCATTGGAATTAATTTACGTTAGTACTTTTTCCAAATAAGATCTAGTTTTAAACACTATCCTATTTCTTACAATAAACATATTTTCGAATTTATTTTTTAACCCGTTGATGTTACGTGACAAGGAAATATAAATGATAAAATATGTTTTTGCACAATATTTTCGGTTACGATCACGACCGACAGTTAAAAATATATCGAAGTGTTATTTAATCATCAGAATAATTAAAGCACGGATTCGTTAAATAAAGATTGTGTATGTGCTACGTGTATGCAAATGTAATTGCTCTTGCTGGTGTTACAATAAAAGTATATCATTATATTATTTACAAAACATTCAAGGTTCTAACGCTTGTTGGCGCATGCGCAACGGTCACGGGCAGCGTGCGTGCAACTTCCGCCGGAAGCCACGCCACAACACTTGGTGCTGCATCGATATATGTTATAGAATTCAATTGTTTTATAGCATAGTATATGTACTCCAAGATATTGTATGTTACAAAATGTTAAATCCTACGAAATATTGTTCAAAATAATAAATACAGTTAATAAATCAAACAACACGCCTTTTCTGAAGTTTAAATAAGTTCGTTTTCGCCTTTAATTCAAGGAGTCTTTAGTTCGTAGCAGATTTAATTCCATCAGGAATTTCCTACATGCACAAAACAGCGGCAATTCATTATTTATTAGATTCCTGTGGTTAAATCCGTGCAGTAAAACTGTCACATTCATACGTCATTTTCCTCAAATGCCCTGCTTTGTAGACAATGAGGCGTCAATGCCGAGAATTGAAAACCGCGTGATTGTTTTCATTTTGTATGACTACATAAATCAGTTGTTATTGAGTACTCTATAGCGATGGTAGTAATGCAAGTTCTGTTCAATAAATTGTCCGGGATACAAAACGATGCATATGAGTGGATTCAAATAAAGTTTATGAAATGTAAGTGTTTTGTGAAAATACACGTTGTCAAGTTTATTGTTGTGGAAGGAATGTTTTCAGTACTAAGTATGTATTATAATTATTGTAGAAAAAAATATTGTGCGTATCGCCTCATATAGAAAGGCACAGAATGGACCTCCCACAAAAATGACTGACGAATTCAACTTTTGTTTGCTTTCTTGCGTCTTTTGTCGCAACTCTACGTCCAGCAATTGTTTACGGGTACTATAACAGATATGTTTTATTTTCAGACACATCATATGAGAAAGCATGTCGGCGGGGCTCGGCGCCGAGCACGCCGGTGCCGGGTGCGCAGGCTCAGCACAGCCCCTCGCGGCTCGCCTCCTTCTTCTTCTCGAAGCGATCGTTCAGGAGCAACCCGCTCAAAAGGACCAAGTCAGCTACGAAACTGGAAAGAGAGAGAGCGCTGGCTGCGGTCCCCACACACCCACCGACACATGCACTACGGACATCAAGGTAAGAGTAATATTTATTTTTACCACTGCATCTTCGGTTAAAAGATTTTTGTTTATGTAGCGAGTTACAGATTAATTAGTGCGTAAAACCATAATACATACCAATTTTGATCACGTCTCATGCGTCTATTGCTAATATTATCTACTCTAACTCACAATGTGGGCGCATTTCTATTTTGATCCCATATGGGAGGCGAATGTGTCCATCGAGCGATGTGTCGTTTGCTCGTTTATCACTCCAGCTAATAAACTGTCACGACTCAATGTCAGCTATCTCGGTATGTTTAAAAAACAGATTCTCTATGTGCTCTCTTAACTCTATGTGCTAGAATTTGACATCATGTTATCGTAAAAGTTTTATATAACTTTGATCCTCTGGTTTTGGAATCCGAACCCCCTAAAAAATTCAAATTTACATAGTTATAAAGCAAAATGTACTATATGATTATTTAATTGTACGTAGCTTTTTCATTGACCTCACTATTTCCAGTCTCAATATTTTTCTAAATACAATAGAGTATTAAGTCTGAATGAGCAATCCAAGTATCACTTACCTAATTCACTTAGCAGTGTCGTGACTAAAAGGAATTATCCAGACGAGGTGTTAGGAGTGTCGCCATCGCTGGCGAGTGGCGAACCCTCGTTAGCTGAGTATACTGACGGCGAATTACTTGATTGTGACGTCTTTATTACCTGTAGCTAATTACAATCGCTGTTAATTGCGAAGGCTCGTCTGATAATTTAATCCGAATGTTTTAACAGCGTCAATATGATTCTCATTGTTAGTACATTTTGTATTACGTAAAGTATTGCAGGTTAAAATAGCTTATGTTTTATTTGAATAGACTAGGTGGTCTCTGTAATAAATTTTATTTATGACTAATTATGGTTAGCCCATTAGCGTGTTAATGAGTTAACCCCTCAGGTAGTTAAAGTTATGCTTAGGTACGTAGAACGTAAGATGTTATTTATGTATTCAGTTCAAATTGATTGTTGTTGATATGTAAGGATATATTTTTACATTATTAGTTACTTACAGGTGTTGTTTTTTTATTGCAGATCTCATGAAAGTCTACTGTCAGCACACTCACCCGCCGTATCCACTATGGATTTGGGACCACCAAATCAAGTACGTATAATGTTTAATTATAACTATATTTACTACTATTGATAACTTGTACAATAGACTCGACAACATCATATCTTAGAGTTAAATAACCTCAATAACTTACGGTATTCTCGCTTAATTTGCTTCCGCATACAAAGATGCATTTACGTGCATACTGATCGTTATAAGATGTAAATCTTGTTTACCTTACTTTCCTTATAAACATTCCGTTTACGTTCGCCATAAATCGTTGCGAGCGTGACGCATTCAAAGCACGTATGTACTAGGAGTGCATGCATTCGCAGGTAGAAATCCGTGCGCTGCACTCGTCGGTGTTGGGCCGTGCGCACTGCTTCGCGCTCAGCGCAGAGAATAGAGCGCCGCGGTACTTCGCCTGTGCCTCGAGGAAGGAACGCGACCGCTGGATATACAGGTCGGTTTATGTCGCCCTAGTAACCCCCTTTTATTGATAAACAAAGTTTGGTTTATTTTTAACAGGTTTTTTGGAGTTCTATCATTTAAAACTTTATCTCCTATGTTTCCTTTTATAAAGTCGAGTATAAATTATCATATTACGTTATATAGAATTAAGATTTGAGATGATTCGAACATAAATGCTTAATTAATCACCCAACTTAAGTATCCTAAATTTTCTTAGTATTCAATGCAACATAAATTATTTGGTTACTAAGCTAAATGTAAAATTATACAAACGTAATGTGGAATGTCATCACCATTACTTAACCAAAGTGCGTGTAGAAGTCGTTTGCATGCAGTATTAAATTGCGGCTCGCGTCATTCGAGACGCATATTCGCATTAATAACGTGTTTTTTATACTCGTTTCCACAGCCTACGGCAAGCGGCGCGACCGGACGAGATGCGTACTCGCCGATGCGAGCGCACCGTCAAACTGTGGCTCCTAGAGGCCAAGGCCATACCGCCCAAGAAACGATACTACTGCGAAATACTGCTCGACGATACGCTCTATGCAAGGTATTTAATTATGCATGCACTATTTATCAATGAAGACTGGTCTGGTGTGAAAGGAAAATCGAAGAATGTAAAGAAGTAAACATATTTTTTTGTATAAAGACCATACAACACATAACAGGCAAAGAAAAGGGTTAGGAGAAAATGAAATGTTTTTCTCTATTACCCTAGCGATATTCTGTTAATGGTTTATGACAAAATCGAAATAAAACTGAGTAACATTTTACAAGTAACGTAACGTAATGTTTTATTGTTGTCAGGTCGTCGTCGAAGCTGAAGACGGAGCTGTGCTTCTGGGGCGAGGTGTACGAATTTGGCGCCTTACCCGCCGTGCGCAATATTCACGTCAACGTGTACCGCGAGCCTGAGCGGCGCGCGCGCAAGCGGGACAAGCACGCGCTAGTCGGTACGTACAACTATCGACAATTACCTTTCTTATGGCATTTTTTATAGATTTGACTCTTTGCCCAGCATCTGTTGCTATAGAAAACAACTAAAAGCATACATAAATAAAATTGTATTATAATTTATTAACACATTTTTTATTTTTAGATCTTAATACAACTTTGATAACAGCTGTGTATCGCTTTCCATGACACACATCCCTTACTCAATTCGTGTCCTGTTTTATTGTAACCATGTCACCATTATCATGTTTAATTTAAATGTTGTTTAAAAATTATTTTTTTCTCTGATATCGCGAGTACGGACTGAATATTAATTGCTTTCTATTAAATGACATTGTTCTATCTAAAACCATTGCTTCGTGTCTCATGTTGGATGTCGTTATTCTTGTTGTGGTTTATGTTGGCTTATGATAAACTGTTGTAATATTCAGGAACAGTCCGTATCCCTGTGGATGACGTGTCATCTCGCTACTTGAACGAGCGCTGGTACCCGCTGTCGGCGGAGACTCCGACGTCGCCGGCGCGCGCGACGGGCGGTACGGGGACCGCGGCGGCGGGGACTCCGGCACCCGCGCTACGCATCAAATGTCGCTTCCAGAGTGTAGATGTACTGCCACTCGACTGCTACGCACGCTTCCTCGATTACCTCATGCGGCACTACCGCAGGCTCTGCGAGTATCTCGAACCAGTCATAGGTTCGTATACCTATAGATCGACATGAAGTTGACAAACACTTTCGAAAGTCCTAGTTCCCCACTAAATACTTTTTACGCTTAACTGTGTGATTATTGCAGGTGTGAAGGCGAAGGAAGACATCGGTTGTGCGCTGGTGCTGTGCATGGCAGGCGCGGGGCTGGCTCCGCGCTACTTAGCCGACGTGGTGGCGTTGGACGTGCGCCGCACCGGTGACCACTCGCTCACATTCCGCGGCAACTCGCTCGCCACTAAAAGCATGGAGGCATATCTTAAGCTTGTCGGCGACCAGTACCTCCAGGTATTTACTAATATACACATAAACCCATAAAGGACACAGGCACCATCATGACTTGATAGATTCTGTAACATGTAGTTACGTTACAGTTTTTGAAAATTTTGTTGTCTTGTTATTTGTAGGAACTGGGAAGTAATGTGATGTGTTGTGTATAGGAGACTTTGGGCGAGGCGGTGTGCTGGGCGGCGGGCGGCGGCGCGGAGTGCGAGGTGGACCCGCTGCGCGCAGGTGGCGGCGCGGCGCTGCGGCGGCACCAGGCGGCGCTGCGGGACGCCGTGACACGCGCCTGGCGCGCCATCGCCGCCTCCGCGCCCGCCTTCCCCCCGCCACTGCGCGACTGCTTCGCCACCTTCCGAGAGAGGTAGCGATCTAACATTCTAATGTCATCTATTTCGCGAGGATTAACAGAACGCCACTATCATTATTGCATTTTAAATTTATTCACACGTTTATTACGAAAAAATAATTTAACAATTTGTTTCTTTTTTATTTAAATGGTTACCATATATCTTTGAAAATTCGAAGTGCAAAAGCTATATTTTTTTTCAGACTGGCTTCAATGGGACGTGAAGACATATCAGATAATTTAATTAGCGCTTCCATCTTCCTGCGGTTCCTTTGTCCGGCCATACTTTCCCCTAGTCTTTTTGGAATAACTCATGGTATGTAATACAAATTAATTTAATCTAATGAAAAAACAGTCGATACATATTATATTTTCTATTCTTTATGTTTATTCGTCAATTTAGCAATAATATATTTGACTTTGTTGTAGAATACCCGAACGAGCGCGCGGCGCGCAATTTGACGCTGGTGGCGAAGACTCTGCAGACGCTGGCCAACTTCACGCGCTTTCAGGGCAAGGAGGCCTTCATGGAGTTCCTCAACGACTTCCTCGAGCAGGAGGCGCCCAACATGAAGGCCTTCCTGAGAGCTATCTCTGTAAGATCCATTCATTGAACACATTCATTTTTCCTTAATTGAGCTGACATTGCATTTAAATCTATAATTCCAAACTAATATTATAAAGTGGAAACATTTGTATTTTTGTATGTATTGAAATATTTTTTTTATGATTTCAAAAATTCTTTCACCATTAAAAGGCTACGTTATCTGTGAGTAACATAGGCTAAAAAGTTTTTTTAAAATTCACTCGGGCGAAATTGCAAGCAACAGCTAGTAGTTAAATCTATATTAACCCATTAAAATAGAAATAAGGAAAAAATATTTATGAGACAAATCTTTGTATTCCAGACACGTCCCCAAGACCAACAATCGCAGCAAACGCAGGAGAACAAGCGGGACTCGTCGGTGTCGCAGGGCTCCGCGGGGTCCGAGGGGTCTGCGCGGAGCGGGGCGGTGGGCGCGGGCAGTGCGGGGTGTGCGGGAGGCGTGGAGCCCGACCCAGAGTGGGCGCCGCACGTCGACCTCGGCAAGCAGCTCGCCACGCTGCACGCGCTGCTCGTTGACAGCCTGCCCAAGCTGCCGCAGCCCAGGATACAGGTAACGCCACATAAAACGACCACACACACAAATAGAAGATATTGTTATTGCAGTAGGCTTCGCTGGAAGAAAGTATAAAATGCATTTTTACTTAAATATTTCCTCACATTACTTTTTTAATTTTCAGGAGTTGGAGCCGCTGTCAGATATCCTCGACGAGCTGAGCAAGAGGCTGGCCAGCAACGACAACGGACCGATGGCCCCGATTTCTGAAAACATCTTTAGGTAAGATGAAACATGTACTGGAACAAGAAACAAACACTACTAAATTCTTTCACATTTATTTAAAAAGTATTTTATCTAATCGGACATTTAATTCTTGTTCTCATATAAATATGTTTGATGCGCAGATTTAACGATCCGACGTGCAACACACCTACAAAACAGAACAATGCAGAAGCCCCAACTAATGGACAACTCAACAACAATTTCGCCCACAGCTCACCCATCATGAACAAAAATGGCGTCCAGTTTAACATCAGTCCTTCAAAATCGAACGCAGAAGATTCTAAATACAAAGGCACGTACACAGCCGTGTCAAAGTCGCCCAGCTTCAACTTGCGCTCCGCCACATTGCCCAGGAACGGGTATGGCTCCAACCAACAAAACCAGAACGTGAACCCTGACAGATACAGCTCCCAGTACAACAACCAAGAACATTGCGTCAATCTGAAGGTAGTTCAAATCGGTTTCGGTTCCGACCAATATCCAAAAGGCATCAGCAACGGACTCAACGAGAGTTTAGAGAGGAGATTCCAAGATAGATACAAACCGAACAATTACAATCAACAACAAACTCACTTCCATAATAGTAATTACAACACGGAAAGATCTCCAAGCAACGATAGCATCAATCATAACTACAGTGCCAACGAGATGCAAAACATTATGAAAGAGACGGCAACTTTGGAGGAGCTCTCAGATTTGCTTAAATATGCCGACGACTCAGATATTGTAGATGATAAGCAGAACAATAAAAAGATCACATCGCAGTCTAAAATGATCAATAACAACAACAACAACAATAACAATATTGTGAACGGCAATAAAACAAATTACACAAATAACGGGTCGAATGTTTCGATCAGTGGATTGTCGAATGTCGCCAGCTCGGGCTACCAAAGTATCGCCACCTACAGTCAAAGCAGCAGCCCCATAGAGAATACTACCCATCACCATCAGCCCTACGAAAACGGCGGCCAACCGATGTCCCGCTACTCGCAGTTAAACTACCAAAAACAGAGAGAGAAACAGTATTACGACAGCAAAAACGATAAGTTCTATCCGAAGAGTCCAGTGCAACAGAAAATCGAATACGACATACAGAAGTATGGAATTCAAAACTTCACCACCGCCGACAACGTACAAAGCAACACAAATGCCAACTCCAAAATAGCACCGCTTGTGTTTACCAACCCGGTCTACAACATGGAGGACGGTCGACAGGCACAAGAGAAGAACGCAAACAATGATAATAGGAACTCCAAGCGCTGCCCCTGTGGCTCATCCAGTTCATCGATAGATGAGGAGGGTTTGAGCACGGACAACGTGGAGACCAACTCGGAGGAGGGTTCCACTAACTTCAACGACGACGGAAGGAACTTTGACCAACAGAACCGCAACAATACCCACCGAAAGCTCACCAGAGATAATTGTACATACGAAGACTCGTACCAGAGAAACCACAGCCATTCCCCTAGAATAAGAGACGACGAGTCGTCCAGCAACTCGCCTAGCTTACGGAAGAATAGTAAAACACGCATGCCGCGTACGAATCCGATGTTATCATACTCGACGAATCAGAACCAATTAAACTTGAAGCACTTTGGTCAGCGCGGCGAGTCAATGTACGAGAGCAAGCCGCATCACATCTCTACCGACTCCGGCTACCCGATGAGCCGGTCAGACTCCAACGTCGAAGAGGTCAACAAGGAAATGTACAGGCTTCAGATATCGAGAAGTCAGAAGGCGTTATTCAACATGGAAAACTCGAAGAACCCGCCCGAGAAATTCACGATGACCGAAAACACGATTCCCGAGACGAATTATCCTTTAGACAGGGCGTACTCGGGGACCAAAGTATCGAGCAGTCGATTGAACGAAGATTTAGAGAGGCATCAGGATTACTACGGTATGCGGGACAGGAGGGATACCCCTAACACGGCGGTGTTCGGGGGATCACAGACGAGCGAGGCGAGCGAGCGGGTCAACAGTCGTGAGGTTCGCGGGGAGCGTGTCGAGCGCGGGGACCGCGAGCCGGCCGCGCGAGACAAGCTGCAGCGCCGCCTGAGCCTGGAGTCCGCGCGCGACCTCACCGACAGCTCGGACGATATCGACGACACGCTCTACAGCACCACGGGCCGCCGACGCACCTCCAAACACCACAGAACTATTGAACAGGTAATCTTTACAACAATTGGCTAAAGAGTGACTCGAACTTAGGAACTCAATAAGTAGATTTGGGACAATCAATCGATTCTGAACACAATGTCTATTAGCATAAATTAACAATTTTGGATTGCACTTGATGCCTATGTAAAGTTCTGTATCAGATTTCTTTCACGTTTGTAAATATACTTTATTTTTTCTTTCAGTATGAACGTGAAATCGAAAGGTTGAAATGTTCAGTGGAGCTGTTGCGTGGCCGCCTGGGCCCGGGTGAGCCCGGACAGGACCATACGGATGCTAAAATGAAGGCGATTATATCAAGGTACACTTTTGTTTGCATAAAAATGTATCGTGAGACTTTAACATAGATCAAATTGTGTAAAGTTTGTACAGTTAGATTTGAATTTGCTATGTTTTGTAGTAATAGTACCAATTACAACTTTCAGGTTAATTTGCGTGGAAGAGGAACTGAGGCGGGAGCAGCGCAAGATGGCGGCGGCGCTGTCACATAAGCAGCGCGTGATCGAGGCGCAGGAGCACCGCATCGCTGCACTTGATGAGGCCAACACGCGTCTGCTGTCCGCGCTGGTGCACCTGCAGCAGCGCGCGCCGCACCCCGCGCCCACACACTCCCACCACGAACTGCAGATATAACCTTTTTAATCTTTGCCACGAACTATAGATGTCAACTTTTTACTCTGTGCAAACTACAATTACTGCTGTCATTTTTCCCGCTCTTTTTGTAAGTGTAAATGACTTTCAAGCTACTGGTAATATCGTATCAAATACATTTAAAATAGATTCCTCAGATCTCCCTTAATAAAACGATCACAATTTATATTATACCGTTCTTAAAAATTAACAAATAGTTAAGCTTGTCTTGCACATGCAAAAATAATGTTTCTGTTAAATTACACACCATACAAAATATACTAATTGTAAATTATATGTAACAATGAAATATTTTGCATTTCTCACACTAGCAATATTACTATTATCTTTTTGTATTGTTTTGATGTACTCGAGTTAAGGTATATTTTTCTTAATTTTTTATCTAAATACCAACTGTTTTAGCTATTTCTTTGTAGTTTTGTTAATGTTGTTCTTTAGTTTTTAATACAAAGAGATGCTTTAAGTGACTAATTTTCGTTAAAATATCAGTATTGTCTAAAATAAATCCGATTTGATGTTTAGCTAACGTCGACAATATGTTTGTTTTCTGTAACAATGATACCAAAGACAATTGAATATCCTTTAGAGTAGAATTGTAGTGCGTGGTGGTACAGTTAACGACAGATAAATAAATAAAATAAAATTCATAGGGTCTTTTTTAAGTTGATTAGGTTTTAATTGAACATCGAGCTTTTTTAATAATAAATTTGAATGACAAAAGCAACTAATAAAATTGTTTAAAAAATCGGTGTACCTAGAGTCACTATGTTTCACCACATGGAAATGGTCAATATTTTAAAATGTATTTTCTCAGCTGGCTGTCGTTGATTGTACTTCATTACAATTGTAGCTCTAGTGTTGTATTTTAAAAATAAAACGTTATAGATTTTATAATAAATAAGACTTGTATAATAACATTAGCTTTATGTTTAGTTGTAGTATTGGTATACAAAAGAGAAATTATTTTTAATACCCTTGAGTATTATAACGAGGTCATTGTGTATGAATGTTGTAATAAAAAACGTTATAATTCAATTTAGTTGCATTTTGGAAATGCTATATGAACAAATTAATTTCGGTTTTAATGTTTAATTATTTGTCTTGCAAATACAATTTCAACAACTTAGTTGTTTACAGTGAAAAAATAATTTTAAGCCATAACTTTATGTAAATATACCTTATTAGGTATAACAATATTCTTATCACAATAAATTATGGATTACAATTACAGTTTTTCATTTACCCACCGAATAGTTAAATATAGTCCTATTCGCAAATCTTTACAAGGCCGTCGTAAGACCTGTCATGATGCATCTAAATGTTGGGCAGAAAAAGGGACGGATGAAAGGAGACTGCATGTGGTAGAAATGCGAATGTTAAGATGAATGTGTGCTACTCCACACATCGTGTTACCACACGATTGGATAAGATACGAAATGAGTATATTAGAGGAAGTTTGAGAGTAGCCATAGTGGTAGAGAAATAAGGAGTAAAAGGTTAGAATGGTATGGGCATGTTATGAGGAGGGATGAATCGCATGTAACGAGAAGAACGTTAGTTATGAGTGTGGAGGGTACACTGATAGAGGTAGACCTAGTAAAAGGATAGATTGCGTGAAAAGAGACATGATCAAGTGATGACCGAGATGACGGAAGATAGTTGTGTGGTGGAAACCCGTTGCGTCGCCCCTACGAGAGTAGGATAAGGAGGAAGATGATGATGATCCATAGTAAATTTGAGATTTATTCTTGCCTCATTAGCTATTATTTTAATTTTGTAAAAGTAAAACAATAAAAATAGTGCTGTGAAAATTTTATTTAGTAGAAGCGAGATCAGACAATGTTGCAGATTACAAATAAAATTTGACAAACTGTAGAAGCCATATGCTTTTTAGAAAAGAAATTTTATTCCTGACCTCATTTGACATGTTCTTTCGCATTCCCATTCGTTCACTCGTCTCGTTCGATGGGTGGGGCACAGCTGTACCGCTTGCTTTCCATTATCTTCTTCCTTTCCGCTGTTTCTCTAACACTATACGGATGCATTAACAGCAAATCCTCCACTTTATCGTATAGATATGAGAAATATATTTCTCTAAAATTCTTACCCGGGAACTGCGCTTGGCACATCGTCGTCCACAGCATGTTGTTGAACGTCGCGAACGCTTTGAACACGTCCATCTTGTATTTTCGAGTAAATTTTCGGAAATGTTGGTTTAGACTGTGCTTATGAAGCCAGTTTGTCTGACCGGCGTATTTCGGGTCTCTGGGAGGGTAAACGTGCATGTAATCTTTTAACGAAAGAGCCCAGAACCTTAGCCAGTCATTACAACTTCGAGTTAATAGCCTAGCTTTTGCCCTCGCAGAATAAGGCCCGTAAATACGATGTCGCATCCACTCTTTCAATATCGGAACTAAATGAACATCAGGTAGTCGAGCTGCAATGTTATCGCGCCTTAATTTTCTAAGCGCACTTCTTAAACAGTCTTCTGGGTTAAGATTTTCATTAATCGTACTGGCAGACAGCCTCCGAGCTTTTAGTTTCTTTTTATCTACTTTATCTCTGTTGTCGTCGGGAGGACCCAACACGCTGTCCGTGTCCCAAAGTTTTTTGAATTGCTTCTCGACGAAGAGTTGCTTCTCATTTAAATCGTATATAGTCTGATAGTTAAACCGAAATGGTGTATTTTGAGTTGGTTTTTCAAAGAAAGGTAATTCATCCGGCAAGAAGACACCATCGTTTCCATAGTCGTAAAAGTGACCGCAGTAACATTTAGTGTTTTTGATGTATTCGAAGACTGAATCGTTCCATCGTTCTATGCAGTCGCAAGGGTCTGGCGCCGGCGGCGGCGGATGGGCGCGGTAGCCGCAGTTTATGTTAATATTTTCGCCCATCACATGCGCGTAGCCGCCGTGTATCATTTCGCCATCAGGTGGCAGTATCGACACATTTTCAAGTAGGTAGAAATATCTGCCATGTACGATATTGACACCTTTTATAAAATATTGTGCATTTTTCAAACCTGTCGAAGGTGCCACTGGTTTCTTACGACGAACTTTTTTCTTTAGAGTTGCGGAAATGCCGTAGGGCTTCTTTTTGTCTTCCAAAATACTAATTTTTGATGTTCTTCTGCGGTGAAAACTTCGTGCCAAAGGTTTCATTGACAAATTATCAATGGACCAGCGCGGCTCGAGGGACAAGATGCCGGCGATTTTGTCGCAGTAGGAGCGCGGCAGCCGCTTCTTGGGCGGCGGTGGCGGCGGCGGCAGCGGCGGCGGTTTGCGGATCACGGGCTCCACTTCAAAGGGCTCGTTGAGAGTGTCCAAATGTGGCAAAGGCGGTGGACGTTGCGGTTTGCGCTTCGGTGGTTTGTACTGACACGCCACCAGCTCTTGTAAGTACGGGGACTTTAAGATGGGCTTGGGTTTAGGTTCCCGCTTGATTTCCTTTATTTCCTCAGGTTCGCTATGAAACATAATTTGTAATGATTTTATTAAATGAGGCGTACCCAAGTAAAGTATAGACGACATTAACAGCTTTCCGTTCATGTTGTAGACGGCACGCTTCCCGTCGATGGTGTGACCGAACATCAGACCGAATAAATTTGAGAGCATCTGCTTAGGATCTTTTCGTCCGGCGATGACGCAATGCATGATGTCATCGGTGGTGGGCCGGGGATGCAAGCCCAGCTGGCGAATGACCCGCTCGGTTTTTACGGGCCTGCCCGCTAACACATCTTGGTAAATACAAAATTCGAGTGTGTCTAGATTCCTTCTTTGTGGTTCGCTGAGCTCGTAATACCAATTGGGACCGATGGAAGCAATAATTCTTTTTATAAAGCGCTTGTGTCTACGTTTCCTCACTTCTTTCAGTTCATCCATAAATATTTTCCTTTCTCTAGTTTTTCGCCGGTAGATGACCTCCACCCTGCGAGGCACGACATGGATGCTATGGTCATGATGTTCTCGTTCTTCATTATTCTCCATGGTTGATAAAATAAAATATGAAATGCAAAAAAAAAAAACAATTTCTTTCACATTAATTTATACTGATTATTTACAAATTACAAAATATAAAATAATAGATGTGTCAAAACTGACACCTGTCTAATGAAGATCAAATAATATTTTTTATAAACTATTTATTGAGACCACATATCAAAATACATGAAATTACAAAATAATCAATGTTTGTTACTGAAGACACGTATTTACGTTAATTTTAAGGAAAAATCTAATTAATTAATTTGAAAGTTTCACACATTTGAAATGAACGCCATCTAACGACGAGTAGATGCGTGCCAGCATCGCCCAGCAAAATAATTTTTTTTATAAAATACACTATAAAAGTCAAAAATAATCAATTAAAATAATTCCTGTAATTACATGTCTGTGGTCAAAAGACATTACATGAATTTTAGAAGTATTTTTCTATAAAAAAAAACTCCCATAATTTTAGTCTGTCGAATTAGTCTATAAACACTATTTAGTTAATAATATCTGTAATTTGTGATACAAATAAAAATATACTGACTAGAAATATGATATACGTATCGAAGTTAAATTTTTTGTAGACTGACTTCACCGTTTAAGGAAAAAAAATCGTTCAATATTAATGAAGACTTAAAATAGCATAGTGTAACAGGAGGCATCGCAATCGCGTTGACACGCATAAATCACGCATGTATTAAGTAAATAACGGGGTGGCGGCGTTAGACGTCAGCTATTTGTTAGTCATGCGGGGTCGGGGCCCGGCGCGTGGCGATCAGCTGCTGGAACTCGGCCGGTCGAAGACCCTGCCGGAGGGTGAACGTCCCTGCCATCAGCCACCTGAATATCTTGTCTCATTCATACGCAGGCGAACACATTTCAATATTAAAGATTTAGTCTCCCGGAAAACACCTATCGAACGGAACGACAACCAGCGAAGTGTAAAATCAATTCATCGATACGAAGATATTTTTATCTTAAGATTTATTGAACATTGTAAATATCTTTAACATATTTTAAGCTACAAATCTACTCTAGAGTAGTAAGAACTTCCTACGCTTTCATCTTATTTTTTCCAGTGGTTAAAAAACACATAGGGGACTTGTAGTAAGTACTTCTGGATCACAGTATTCAGAGACGAAATAATCAATTTTTTCGGACCTAATAAAAAATATTCTTTACATAAAAATTACTTCGGTCCTTTTTAATTTTTTAGTTGCGTAGCGAAGACAGAAATGTTTAATCTCACAAACGAAAAAGTATAAAATAAAATTCAATTTTTGTTTGGTACAAATTTTGTATCGATGTCGTACCCTGATGAATTACCACGACAGTTGACCTTGATGTCATTGCTCTTTGTACAATGTATGTTAAAAACAATTTATCTTTATTTAATTGTGCTGACGGCGACTTATTGTCGATTTGTTACATCGACCTCATCATCGTCTTGGTGTCTATTGTACATCATATTATAGTAATTGGCAAGAGGGTTATGCAACGTATTCTTTTGAACAATATAAGTATTTATATGTTGCTATCACTGTGGAATATCCTCAGGAAAATGCTAATCAGCGCAAAGAAGAGTATTCCAAAAAATGGTTTGGAACAAAATTTTACAACGTAACTTTGCACCGGCTTTAAGAAAATACTAAGAACTAAATAAACTATCACATGTAGAGTCTGCCACATAGTTTCAAGATAAATTTCCAACAAAATTATTTAACTTATGTACTAATTAAATTTAGCTGTAAATAAAGATCGCGCTGTTTAATATTTATTACATTCTTCGATAAAATTATTTTTTACGGTAAATTTTAACCCTTAAATGCATGATTTTTTATTTAATTGTGAAATATATATTTCAGTATAGGTTTTGAGTCACAGATTAAGGGAAAAATAATTATAAAAAATCTAGGTTTCAATAAAAACTATACTTTTGTTTGTAGACTTTTGGCAACAATATGCATTTAAGGGTTAATGCATTATGTTAGAATTTAATCTTAAAACATTAGCCAATTTCCAATAAACCTTCAAATCAATATTTAAATACAAGATCATTTATTTAAGAATATTTTTACCTTTCTAAAAAGCCGGCTTTAGTTGTGTTTTCTATAGCCCTAAGTACTATTGTTTATTTTATTTATTTATCTTTATTTAATTCCATATACAACTGTTTTTAGTACAACATTATTATACATTGGTATCAAGTACTATTGAGACATACGAAAATTAAGACAGTTTGAAGTTGAACTCCTAAGTTTTCAATAACTCTAATGAGTTAGAATCCAACAAACATAATAATTAATAATAGTAAGGTAACAAATTGTTATTTATAGCAGTTCAATTTAGCAACAGGACATTGAACTTAACTTTCTTGCATTTCTATTGAAAGAGATATCTATCTATGCGGTATCTGCGCTGCGACTAGGCATGGGCTCGCGGCCGTTCACTTTCCTCGTGTCAGGAAGTATCCGAAGCCACTTTCACTCCATTCAAGATCACAACCGTTCGTTCCGACTGTTCTGCTCCTAACAATAACTAGTCGACATTGTAGTTAACCAACGACCCGTCGAGGTCTCTACCAGCTGTATTTTCCTGATTCAAATTGTATTAACCTTTTGTGGTTATCATCATTATTAATGGAAAGTTATCCGTTACAATAGACAACAGCAGACGAATTGTAGATGTGTTGCCAAATTTTTAATGCAATAAAAATATCTCTAACCCTTTAGGGTCATGGAGTCTTGGTACATTGAATTGCATAAAGGTAGACTATCTAGTATAGTTATATAAACATATCTCATTTTATTAGAAAGTATGAATTAAGTAAGGTATACTTGTTGAACGAATATTGCGCAGTGTGTGGCGTGGTGTTTGTCGCCGCACAAATGCGTAATAAGAGCATGAATAATCTCAGCGGTGCAAAATCAGGTTAACTTCAGGAATTGTAATGTTAAGCGATTTCAGGCCCCATTTCCCCGCGGGGTCGGCGACCGCGCTCTTATCTCGTGTGCGTGTGAGTGTGCACGTGTCGTGTGTTTGAGCTGCGCCTGCGTCTATTGTATGGTCATCATGATGCAATTTTTTCATGGATAATTTTTTTGGAACGATATATATCTGCCTATATGAACCGAGTAATCTATACTAATATAATAAAGCGTAAACACACACTTCTTTGTTGCCTAAGATGTCGGCAATTACAGC
>LD688947.1:1399617-1415572 GCA_003118335.3 Papilio memnon
ATTTGACAAATGTAAACAATAAAAATTAGATTTTTATTATTTCACGCGGATGAAGCCGTAAGGGAACAGCTAGTACTTGTAATAAATTCAAAAAATCAATTAAGCTAGAATAAGCACCACATAAAAAGTTACTGTGATTTGAGTGAAACAAAACATGTAAGTATATCACTTACGCGTACACATTTTACAAAAGTGTGCCAAAAGGAAGCCAGCTCAGCGGTTGAAGTTTATTGCTATTCAAACTTTACATTAAAAGTAGTACATTTTTTTATCATTATGTAGTTAATAAAATATGGAATTTAATACTTATGCATGTTCCAGTAATCGTTAATATCATGGTTACCCTAACGTTCCGTATGTGTATTACTGGTAAGCATACATTATTATGCAACGCTTAGCGGATAAGCCGCTCTATCAAAAAGCACATCAAACCTTTATTTATAGTGTAAAGGTTATTGTTTCACTTAAGACACGCCGCTACCTGTTATTGTTTATTTAATTAATCCATTGTAACTTTTACTACTTTAAAAGCCCTTAGCGCAGCGAATGATTGCATATTAAATTATGTTATTTTTAAAACAAAACTGGAATTAGATAAATTGATTTGAAAGTAGAGTGTTTCTGTGCCTATTTAATTAAGCAACAGGTACTCTATGGTACTAAGTTATATCATAACCTGCCATTAGGTTGTTATGATTGTGCAAGCTTTCGAGACACAATCATTGGGTATATGGTTACATGTTTGTGCTCATGTTTGATTACTAAGAAGCTCGGCTATTATTGTGCATGTTAACCTGATGGTCTTGAATCTCTTAAATATTTGTTAAATTATCCAAAGATTATACCGATTGAATCAAAAGGAACAACCCCATATACCATTTTTGAACTGAAAATTATTCTACGTTTCACAAAAGACAGTGCCACCAGATATAATAATCTTAGAATTGTCATACAAATGAGTTATTCCAAAAGCATAGCTGTATAATGATCAAAGGTTGAGGTTTTAAAGAAAAATAAAATATCACTTTAACCTTGGAATCTTTTCAAGCTCACAAAGATTTACGGCCGTCGACACAGATGTAAAGGAAGTGATATGCCACCACTATAACAAGCTCTACATGGAAGACAACCTGACAAGTATTAAGTTACTATACGTCACGGGTTAAAGTCCCAGTTAATTTAAATCTATATCTTGACAGGTGGCACTTCTCAGTTTCTCAAAAATGTATAGCAAAAGTACAAAGGTTTGTCCTTTGACTAGCACTAGCGGCTTGCAGCGTGTGTTGTGGAGGGGGGATGCCCAAATACTGGGTGAACAACCTCTTAATGCTTGGAGGAGACATTTTATTTTTACCATACATCGCGGCCGCGGCTGCCGCTTGAATAGTCAGTTACAATTTAAAAACTAAATAGTACAAGACAACTGGATCTATTTTCATATCCGTTAGTTCAAAAGTTTATTAATTACATCTAATATGTTTAGTCAAATATAATTAGAAAGGGAAATTATTTGAGGGATCATTCGTTACTTTTCGGGGCATATTTTTACATTGAACCTCTATGCGTGATCTTTAGCACGTAACAAATGTAAGATAGTTCTGTTAAACTTGAGAAGATACATTAAATATTCTAGGCTGTAATACAATTGTAAAAATCACAATACTTTATTATGCTTTTAATGTCTTGTATGTATTTTAACATACTCGTATATATTATAAATAACTCTGTTTCCTTGCGGCTTCATCCGCCTGGAATTATAAAAACTTTATTTTATTGTTTACATTTGTCAAATTCTCAATTGCTAATGTCAAAATGACATGACGTGATGACACACCATGGCAATCTTTTTTTCTTTGATGTTGTCAGCAACTTATAGTCTCTTTCCCACATTAGAGTTTTTATCCAAAATATTTAGTCTTTAAGTTTAATGGCGCGATATATAGCCTAAAGCGTGACGTAAGTGTAGGGCTTTTTATTAAAAAAAGATTTATTAAAAAATATGCTGTAATTGCTGACATCTTAGGCAACAAAGAAGTGTGTGTTTACGCTTTATTATATTAGTATAGATTGAGTTACTTTTGCAACCAACATTTGTATCGTCGTATAACGTCCAATAATAATGATGAATTCGATGTAAACAGCGCAATAATCAATTGATTTACAAGTTAATTGTGAATAATAGCGGAAAAATTCCATCACCAGTCGACGTACATACGAACGAAAATACCCAGCCGTTATCATTATCAGTCTAATTATAGCGGAGTAAGTACCTCGGCTGCTCGAGTCAAGGGTACGTTCACTCGAGACCAAGTTCAAAGGTCATGAAGGTCACGGCTGAAACATTCGCCACTGAAATTGTATGAAGTTCGCGTTTTATTCGCCAGTCTGTTGTACCGAGGTGACCTTGAACCCGAACACGATCGATTCGGTATATAGTCTTATGTAATGACCGATGGAACATTCTAGATAATTGAATAGGTTTGAAACGTCCAAAGTTTACCTTCGACTTATTTAGATTTTGTTCAAACAATAAACTTTTTAAATTTCCCATGCAGCAAATTTTTCTGAGGAATTTTTATGTTAAATTTTACGTTCCTTTAGTAATTAATTACGGTTACTTATTGACCAAACAAGCAAGATCTTACAAGAACGCGCATAAAACCTATGATAAATTGGACACTGAGGACGATTACACTGTTTGTGTGTTATTTATTATTCTTGTACCGAAAATCTAACAAGTACGAGTAAACAAAAAAACTTGAATTTAAAAAAAAAAACATAGGCAGTTCATTGACAGCGCTGCAAAATTAGGTGCATTAAAAAATCATCACAACTTGCTTGAGATAATTACTTGATCAAGTGATTTATGACTCATTTTCAGTGACATTAACCTTGAATTAAAATCACTTGTCATATAACATGTAATTGATATGTTCTAATAAAATGCATGACGCAATCACTGATATATTAACCGTTTGCAGATTTGAATCGTAAATCATCGCATATCGATTTGTGAATGACTGTTAGACCTAAGGATAGCTGGAGGAATCAGCATAAATGTTTTTGTATGATGGAGATCACGTGACGCTTTTAGAGCGACCAGCGGCTAATGGTTATGTATTTCACTAGATGGTTACGTTACAATGGTTTTCCGGTTCCCCGCTGTGACGTGGCGATTGTTTGCGTGAATGCCCTTCCGCCTGTGAACGGCGGAGGCGAGTGCGAGGCGACTGTGCGGTGCGCAGGATCGCGTTACAGCTGAAACTCGCGCCGCCGAAAACTCAGGTCGACGACCCGGCCCGCGCGGCCATGTAGTACGACTCAAACATCTTGGTACTATGTCTAACGCGACGAGTTCAAGGTTTTTTTGTAGAAACTATTGCAAATAATTTTATTTAAATTTTTTTTTTTTTAGATGTGTAAAATAGTGTGATAAATGCGTAATTTTGTGTACATGAAGTTAATTACTTTCTTAAAATTAAGTTTAACTAACTAATGATATTTGTCACGACTGCAATGTTTTCATTTGTCCTGATAAATACAAATTGCATATGTCTTTATGCAATTTTATGAAAAGTTGACGAAAACACGTAAATTTATTAAAACTTCGTACTGATTTTATAAGTTAAGTTAAATTAGTTTAGGGCGCAATTCATTACGTATTTTTGATAGTACACAGACTGAATAAACGTATGATCAAAAAGCGACAAAATTATTTCTAGTACATTTGTCTACTGGAGTCTTTAATACCAATTTTAATTATACATTATCAAGAATGTTTTTAAATACAATCAAATGAACAAGTCTTGCTTCATATCGAAACATGTCGCGACGACGTTATCATTGCGAGTATCAAGTGCGTGATATCGTCGTATGACGCGCGGTGATATATTTGGTGACATTGAACCGGGTCCATTGCCAACGACCTCGCTCCTCGGGGAAGCGGCGGTTTGCGTAATCGTTCCTGCGTACGGACGAGACCCCGTACGCACACAAACGCACGCACAGGGTTGCTAGACCTTTCATATGTTACCTTTGTCTTAATTCTTTAGGGTTATAATTGAAAAGCGAAGTAGAGAAAAATATGTTTAATGTAGTTAATGATTTTTTTAATTATTTTTAACCCGATTCAAATGAATTTTAATGTTTGATATCACTATCATTAAAGTCTTGTTCTAATTTGCACTATGCATGTAGACCACTGCGCTTTAGTACAAAAAGACGATATTTTGGAGGTTATTAATCTATTGAAAATCAAAGAAAAAAATGGATATGCCACTATTCAGATGTTATTTTGTTGAGAAGTGGAATCTGAATGTAGTTAAACTATCTTTGAATTGATCATGAAAAAATATAAGTATTTATCGAATATATGGTGGAGTAGACGTAATTTAAAAACGAAATTCAAATCAAAATTGTACTATTAATAATTTTTTTAAATGTAATACAATCAAAATTTTCCAATAAAATAAAAGCAAAGTATTAAACTTATGTAAATATATCATTTTATGAGAGCGTAATTTCTTCTAGTAAAAAATACAATCACGGTCAATACTATTTGCTTAAGAATAAAGACGTTATATTCGATACAACTATTTGTGTTCACATTCCTATACATTATCTGGAATTTAATAAATTTAAAAAAAAGCATATCTCAAATTATAAAAATTTTAAATGATTAAAATTTAAAAATACTCATTTCATAATAGTAGTGTCAAAACTCGTATTTTTTCGTAGCGTTATTCTTGTACGTTCCAATTTTCAATGAGAACTATTTTTTTAGTAACTGTCCATGCACAAATAGTGTCCAAAGACGAGAACGTGAACGTAAAATATTTCTTTTATAAAACGATCGTCGCTGAAGAAGCAATTAATTTGGGCCCCTTTGGCTGTACGTGGGGAGCGTCGCACGCTCTTTTCATTTTAAGTAGTTACAAAACAAATGAACTAACCACTTGCCAAGTTTACCGGATCTTTGCCAGTTCTAAGTTAGTAGTTAACGATGGCTTTGGTTAA
Source organism: Papilio memnon (assembly GCA_003118335.3). Taxonomy (NCBI): domain Eukaryota; kingdom Metazoa; phylum Arthropoda; class Insecta; order Lepidoptera; family Papilionidae; genus Papilio; species Papilio memnon. Next base: position 1,404,634 of record LD688947.1, read on the forward strand.
TCATTCTTTAATTCGAATAAGTCTTTAAAAAAAAAATTCAAAAACACAATTTATAAGTCTGAATATTTTCTCTAATATTAAGGTAGAGTTGTTATTGTTTATAGCCGTTAAAATTAATTCATAACTGCGCGAATTTCTTGTAAATTCGTACTAATTTTCTCCCGCGGCTCCATCCGCGCGGATATAAAAAAGAAATCTCACCAATATTATAAATGCGAAAGTTTAGATGGATGGATGTTTGTTAGAGTTTATACCCTAAACTGATGAACGGATCTCGATGAAATTTGGCATAGATGTAGAGCATAGTCTGGAAGAACACATAGGCTATTCACTTTTTAATTCCACGCGAACGAAATCGCGGGCAAAAGCTAGTCTTGTATATATACTATAGACTATAGCCTATGTTACTCATTGATAATGTAGCTAAATATTAGTAAAATAATTTTTTAAATCAATTTTTTGAGTTTATTCGTTACATACAAATACAAGTATTTCCTCTTTATAACACAAGTATAGAAGTAGTTGCAGTTTAGCAATATTTTGTACAACTATCCTAACATAGATTAAAGCACTCCTGTCATAAACTAACTTGAAATTATAGTTATTTTTAAACATTACTTAGAGAAGAGTTAAAATAGAAAAAACTATCTAAGCATTTATTAAAAGACAATATTCTGTTATTTAGTTGGTATTTGTTATATAAGTTATTGTTATTTTACTGTGTGATAATGTTAGGTGCTCACAAGTCAATGTACAGAACAAGCGATACTCGAACATTGAAAACAAATTTTTATCAAAATCGGAGCGAATGAACTCTTTTGGCAGGAAATTGAAATTGCAACGTAATTCTAATCGTGTTATTGTGAGTGTAATAACCTTCATTTACAGATAATAATGACAATTACATATAATTAACTCTAACATAGCTTGATATTACATTCTTATACTTTTGGAGTTCGTTACTCGCATTAAGTTGGAGCGTAAGAAAAGTAGCGTTTGATTCAATAATTAAATCTTTTAGGAAATACAATAAATAAAATTTAGGTTTTTTATGTTATTCATCACCTTTGAGAAAATATCTAATCTATATATCTTTTTACATCGTAGTTTTGATATTTTAATAAAATAAAGACTTAGTTGTCGGTTAGCGGAGGGCACAATGGCAACAACGTGGGCCAGCCGCGCAGTCGCCTGGACCACGAGCCACGAGCGACGAGCCGCGAGCCGCGTCCACTTTCACTGTCGCCACCACTGTCCACGGTCACCGTCACCGCACGAACCGTTACCACTTGTCCACTAATAGCTCTACTGTCTCTGACTTAGCATAACTGTGTTGTATTTGTTTTTAAACGACACGCGTTTGTTTTTGATCGCCCTGTTACCTATTGTCTTAAATTAGGATCTAACAAGGTCGGCTGAATTCCCTCGAAATCTTTCAAAGTTAAAATAAAATGCATATGTTGAATTTTCGTAAACGGCAGGTTTCAACATAAACGCAAAAAAATCTTATTGGCGTCGAACGGTCGACAAATATCAATCGATTTTGCATACAATGTCCGAGTACAACCACGAAAAGGTCAAAGACATGCACAGCGATGCGCAATTCGAGAAGACATCGAGGAGTGGTGCAATTAAGAGATTAAGAACCTATAGAACCTGTTGAAAGAGTGAGTCACGGAAAGAGTTAGCACGTGTGCGGTTACGTTGCGTGTGGAAAGCGGCAGTTAGTGAGGGTCCGCGCGAGTCCCGGCGGAAGGGTCCCGGAGGAGCGCGACACCCGAGGTTCCCGGCGCACCCGGCGGCACCCGGCGGGGTGGCGCGGCACTGTGCCGGTCAGTCACCGCTCCGCCGGCGCGCCGTGCGCTCGCCGCTGTGTGTCTCGTCGTTCTCGTTGTCCCGACTGCCGAGTGCCGACACCTTCCATGTTTATCTGGCGCCCGGTACGCGCGACACGCATTGCTCGTATCCCGTATGAACCTGTGATGTGATACCATCTACGTGTCCCCGTGTTCCACAGATTGTTTCAGTGCATCGTGAACGTTTATGTGCATTTTAGTGGATAGTGGCTTAAAAGCGAGGATTTTCATTGCAAAGGATACTATAGCCGTCGCTGCAGGAGGGGACAAATCTTTCAGAAGTTCAGGTGGAGATGTCATCAATTATATTTGTTACCTTACACGCGCAACATTATTGTCGATACACGTTTGATCCCTAAAGAGATACATAGTTTATTTTTAGATTTATAAGAAACAAACTGCGTAGATTTTCTTAAAATATACAAGTGAATAAGTCCTTCAAGATATTACGTATCAAATACGTTTTGCCATTTGCAGCCTCATACAATTCACAAAAGCGTAAACAGAAGTTTTTCAGAATTCATGTTTTGTGAAGGATATTTTTCTTATGGCTACTGATATTTATTTTTGTTTTACAAAACCTCATTTCTCACGGCTTTCGTCGTTTTCTAACCTAAAATAGTGTTAAAACGAAATGATGCAATTAATCTTACTATCTTACTTCTTACTAATATTATAAATGCGAAAGTTTAGGTGGATGTTTGTTAGAGTAGAGATGTTAGGGTAGTCTGGAAGAACACATAGGATACTCACTTTTGTTTTTTTTTTAATTTCGCGCAGACGGAGTCGTGGGCGATAACTAGTTAATACTAACTTGATTGACTCCATCAGATTCTAATTAATTAAACTAGAATTTTAAAAGGCAAACGCAGGGTTTTAATACAATTCATTAATAATTGATAAAATTTTATTTATACCGTCAAAGAGGATGTGTAATTTTTTTTCCCTTACTAAGATGTTTAAATGTTTTCTATAAAGAGTTATTTATTTCGTAAATTAAAAACATTTTTGATATACCTAAACCATTAGTGCGAAACTCTGCGTGGGGAATTCCCATTTCGTTTAAAACACTTCATTTAATTGTTATTTAACATAAGAAATTAACAATCACTTATTTCCATAGTAGACGTTTTTTATTTCCATATACTCGCATATTTAGATAAACATTGATAGAAAACGGTTCCTTTTGATAAAATTATAAAATGTATAATATCAAACAGGTTCTTAATACGAAAAGCAAATATTTGTTTTATTTTAAAAGGTATACAATTTATGCTCAAAGTACACACGTATTTGAAAAACTTAAAAAACCTAGGTACATATGTGTCGTCGCTCCGAAAAAGATAGTGGGAGAAAATGGGAGCTGGGAGATGATGGCTACATTAAAAAAAACTAAAGTAATAGCTTCAAATACGCTTTCATAATTTATGATAATAATAATATTTTGTTTGTTTTATTCACATTGTATAGTTCTTAATGTTGGTGAGATACACGTTACTTTTTACAGAACACGGTAACAAATAGGCAAGCGTGTTACTTGATGTTAATGACGATTATAAGGTTGTCTTAATTATCTACTACTCTTATAATAAACTTGATTAAAAAACTTCAATGAATGAACGACAAGAGAAAAAGCTAACATCGGCATATTAACTTACATATTTAAACAAAATCACTTAATTACATTAATTACGGCGTATTTTAAGATATAAAAGACTTGCTTTCGCCCGCGACTCCCTCCGTGTGAAATTAAAAAAAGTTAGTAGCCTATGTGTTCTTCCAAACTATCCTCTACATCTATGCCAAATTTCATCGAGATCCGTTCAGCAGTTTAGGGCACATACTCTAACAAACATCCATCCATTAGCTATAAGTGGAATACTGTAATTGATTTTTAAAATAAAGATAAAGACCTTGGATTCACCACGGCAGGGGGAGAACGTCCTGGCGGCTAAGGGCCGCCCAATAAAAAAACATCCATCCATCCATCTAAACTTTCGCATTCACATTATTAGTAAGATAAGATAATATTAGAGAATATACTTATCGAATAGTTTCGTTCTATGGTATGTAGAGCTTAAGCTTTAAGCTGCGCGCTGTGCTTAATCAAATTCTTGTGCAATTTTCTTTTCACATTTACGTGTATCCGAGTAACTGGTCGTTGCGTCCTGAGGGAACTGTATTGATCGCCATAGTTCGTTTACTCTTTGTCGTAGCGAAGTTGTATTACAAATTTAATATTATATTTCTAAAAATAACTACGTACAGATTTTATATCATGTTTTATATGATTCAGTCCATTTAAGTAAATAAAATTGGCTTTAAATCATTTTGTATTAAATCTGAGTGCAATGAATAGTACGTAATGGATCTCTACCTACCTACTTCATTTTAAAAGTTAATTTTATATTAATGATTTCTTCAGACTCTTTACACAAAATGAATGTATTTTGTCTTAAAATATTTTGATTTTAGCACCTTTATTACTTGTTTCTTTAGAGTATTTTAATTGACTAGTATATTATTTATTTGCAGATACCCCACCGTTATTCCTTGGCTCGTATCTTCTCGTTGAGATGAAGGAGAAAGGCTGAACGGATATTAGTGTGGCCAGCAAATAAAATGTAAGTTTTATATCTATACTTAATATTATAAAGTGGAAAGATTTGTATTTTTGTATGTATTGATATAACTCAAAACTACTGGGCCGATTTTAAAAATTCTTTCACCGTTACCGTTTTATCCTTGAGTAACATAGGCTATATTTTTTCATTTATAGTTTAATTTCACGCGGCCGACGTCGCGCGCAACAGCTAGTTTTAAATATAGTTACTTATATGCAGTAATTTTAAGAGAGGTTCAAAATATTTAAAAACGGTAAATATGGAAGTTAAGAAAACTTGTAACGTACAAGAGAAACTCTTATAAGAAAACATTTGCTATCTTTTACGAATCTACAGTTGTTTTTAATTTAAATAAAACACCAATAGCACCGTAATTGATTATTTGTAAGAATCCCGAGTTAAAGTCCAATTTTTCTGTGCACTCAGGGTTTTATGTATATCGGCTCAGTTATTTTTCGTTTTAATTTATATGATGAGAGTATTGGCTTCGGCGGCGCATAACACGAGTTCGTACTGCGTCCCCGGCCGTTACCCCGGAACAGAACGAACAACTTAAAAATAAGCCGTGTCTCACTGATGACCTCTTGCGCAGTTGTCCGCCTTCCAGAAACATCTTAATGCGCTATATGTTTACACTTGGGGACATAAAATTGAGTACTTTGCAGAATAATTAACTTCGTCAAAATCAATACACTGCAGGCGACACGAACCGCACGGTAGAGGTGATGCCATGTTTATTTAAGTTATTGATGAATTTATATCAAGATTTTGAATAATAATGAAAAATATTCGAGTATGAGTAACTTACCTACTGCGTTTTTACATTTTCTTCCTTTAACAATAACACGTTATGTTAGCAGTTCTATATACAGAAAAACAATTGAAATACAGTTCTTACAAAGTCACAAATGCTTGCCACTAACTTATCGTCATTTGATTCTCCAGGACCGATATCAATAGCCCAAAGTTTATTATAGTGTTGAAAATATTTACGACTGTTTGTGAATTGTGACCGTCAAATAACATAAAACTTAAATAAAAAAATATTCCGATGACCTAGAGGCGCCTGCAAATCTAGACACGCCGGAATATACCTACAGCCAACTACGGACATGTTTGGTTTTTCTATAACTACGATTTGACCCTTAGCCTCACTGACACACGTTTATACATTTTTAGAGCAATATATAGTCCATTCTGTTATACAATTTACATACTAAATACGCAAAAGTGAAATGCAAGTAGCTCGTAATTGCGTGTTCTCGTTTTAGATATTAGTCGAGCCTATGAACACGCTCTAAACAATACGATTCCGCGAAACGCATTCGGCTCCCGACACGGCGGCCAAGCAACTTTGTTTCTATTTGCGACAGTTTTAAGTATTATAATCGGATAACCTAGTATGCAAAGCGGTACAGGGCCGCATCGGGCGCAAGGATAAATTGGGAAAAAGTTTACATAACGCTTGCAGAGGTGCGAAAAGGAATCAAATCAAGTAATTTACTGTCAGCGAATTACATTAAGATGTATAACGCAACAGCGCGTCATAATATAGGTAGTTCATTGTAGGAAAAGTGACTACAGTAAGGGAAATAGTTCTTTCGTTCTGGAAAACTTAACTGTCTAGACTAGACGATACGCAATCGTCTCCACAGGTAGACCGATATCTGTTAACGTTACATGTATATGACACTGTTACAATAATAGGGCGTAACAAATATAAACTTATGAGTACACGTGGATTGATTTGTTTTTTTTTAAACTTCTTCGACAAAAACCGGAGGGCAATATTTAAATGACTTCTAGTCCGGCCCTGATGCTGTGTATTGTTGCGGGAATAATGCACTCGAGGCAGTAGTTTACGAGGTCTTTCACCCACATTATATAGGTCAGTTAGATTAGCAACGCTTCCCCGATGCTAACGCTTCGGGCTTACGCGCTACTAACAGTTTTTCCGATACGTTACGTAATAATATGCAAGCCATCGTTATCGACACATGCTTAGATTAAAAGATAGGAGATCCCTTTTGTGGCATACGATTTATTCTATTAAAAATCACATAAATCCTATGTAATCAAAATTGATTTCTAAAAATTGGATTGTTACCAAAGTTTAATTCACAAGATATTTTTGACTATTATTACGTCTCTTACTGTTTTTTCATAGAGATTTCAAGACATAACGGTATGTGTCAATACAAAATGGCGGTCGAAACCAGAAATTAAACTAAATTATGTTAATTTGCAGAAAAATATACTGTAAATTGACTTGACTTATCGTCTCAAGTTTCCGCAGTAGGACAGAGGCGCCACCATACTGTAGGTTCACTATCTTGTTAAAATAGGGTTTGATTGACGCTATTTAATAACCGATAATATTTAATTTATCCGATATCCTGTAGAAAATTATTTAACAAATAACTTGTACGGATAAAAATATTAAATAAATACGAGTAAAACTTTCAACGCTAAAGTACCCAGCGATTTGTTTCTTCGTTGTACAGAGAAAGTAATTAAATGACCAATATAATATTTATAGGTTGTTTACGTTCCGAGATATATAATTATTATTCCCCATCAGTAACTATAATTTAATTATTGACTGCATTTCGTTTGTCTCGAGATTTTTATCACACTGTACTTTCGAGACCCATGTATGTACATACTAGTGGGCACAGCAGGAATGGCGACTCCTTATCGTGTTACCTGGCGTTTAATTTATGATCCCGTGTCCTACATCTGAAACAATAATTTTCTACCATTTATTACACCTTATCAATAAGTCATTCATAAAATCCTAATAGCTTTTAAGAAACCTGTATAACAAACAATTTATACGTCAGTTTTTATTATTACATGTAATTTTATTTGAATTTCCATTATTTTAATATCAGGTCTTTATTTTAAGTAAACTTAAATTAAAAAAACTGATTCATTTCTATAATAATTATTATTTAGGGTAAAATAATTATACGTTTATTTGTTACTAACTTGTTGACAATAGTTTTATTTAAATTGCCAGTAAATTCTGAAATCTTCTGTCGAAATGACCAGACTGGGCATGCCCCAGTTCCGCGGGTCGCCGGCCGATCGTGAACTCTACACTCAACATTTTCTCACTTCTCTCTATATCACATTTGGAAAGGAGGTCCGTTAAAGCCTATTATGTGTTTCCATACGTGAACAATGAAAAAGTATTATTATATATGTACTTATTTTTATTACGCATTTATTTTTAATGATTGGAGTTGTTTATAGTTTAGATTTTCTATTTCAGAAATTCAGAAAGAAAAAAATGTGTAGTAAGAAATTACCTAATAAGCAGGTAAATACGAAGGCGAAACTGACAAAGAAACTATCGCCGTAATTTTTTTCCTTAAAAATAGGTTAGGTATGTTACTTAATTTTTTAAACTAAAAACGTGTAAAGCACGTGAGCGTTCAGTAAGCATAAATCGAAGCGTAACCATGCCGTAATTACTCATCATTGACAAATATAGCTCATTTCCCGTAACAACGCGTTCGCAGCGAAGGAAATCATCAGTCGGACGCTCGCGCGGATTTACGGCGCGGAGTCAACGCCCCGCGCTGGTATATAGGTCAAACGAAGGCGCCCGCTAGTCTATATCGAGTCAGGCTCGACCGCGCGAATTCACCGACGGCTCCATACAAAACCCTTCAGATATCTCGTTCTGAACAGAAACGTAACAATTACAATTATAATTTCAACATTTGCGAAGGGGTTCGGAGTGAAAAATCCGGTTTTGATGCAATGAATTATTCATGAACCTGTAAAGATAGGGTTGAAATACTTACATGGATAATTGTATGCAAAATTAGAGACTTTGTGTTTAGTGTAACTGTTTTGAATTTCAATATTTAAAGTGATTTTTCAGTTTATGTATTTTAAATGTAAAATCAAATACATTTTTAAAATTTTGATCGAAGTTCGGAAAGTATCGTAATTTAAGTGCTATGCAGCTGCCACGCATCACGAAGCAGTCCGTACTTAACCTCATTTATTGGTTAACTGCATTATAGTGCAACGGAGTTGCGGAGGGCGTTTGTAGTTATAGTGGCGTTGAGGATGAGAGGTCACGACGTGTAGTCGGGTTATAGTGATGCATAGTGACGGCTGCTGCGCACGGGCAAAAGGGAAAGTGAACGGGGCTTCCTGCTCGCACGCGGAAGCGTTTGCTTAGTACCAGCGCCAGTGGCAGTGGCCACACGTAACTGCATTTCGCGGCGGCGGCGGAGTGCGATTAGCGCTCTGCCAATGCCGCTCCTGTTTAGCCACACAAACTATGCATATCTAATATGTATGCTTACTATTATTGACAAAGTTTAATAATCAATTGAGAACGAAACCATTGTTTAATGTCTTTAAAAATATTTGTTTATTATCGTTTTGTGGAGTAATTTATATACAGAAAGTTTGTTCCTTCTTGGATAGGAGTCAAGAAAATTTAAGGTTAAAAGAGATTGTCAATTAAAACAAATGCCAGTAGCGGTTAAGGGTGAGGTCTGCGAGATGCATGAGAACATTTACTCTATCTCAAGCCACACCTAGAGACATTTAAACAAATTTATATAAATAATTTACAATTATATCTTGATGTACTTGACCTGCAAAGGTCCTGGTCCCAGCCTTCATACGCAAATATTGCTTTTAAGATAAATATTTAAGTGGTTATTACTAATATTAAAATTCTTTCTTCCGTTTTACAACATTAGTACCAACTTATTTTTATATAAATAACACCGATAACGATTTTCTTTTGTTAACACGTGTAATTACGTTAAACAAATATAAAACAACGTAAACAAAATTCGCAAAGCGCCAACGTAATTCTAACGGAGAGAAAGTCAGTCTGTTTGTTTACAGTTTTTCCTCCAACAATGGCGGCTGTCTGCATTAATCATAGGTTCCCATCATATTGTTAATAATAGTGTTTATAAAAAGAATATACACTTTGTTAATTAATTAATAATATTATGTAAAATGTTACTAAACTGTAGTCTGTTAGATATTCAGTTATAATGCATCTAAAATACGAATAACTGGATGTAAATCCCAAATTAAGACATGATTTAATGTGTTCGGAACATGTCTTTTTCAATTTGCGTAAAACTGATCGATGAATGTGAATTTGGAGAAACAAATTGAATGGCAAGTATAGCAAAGAACAACACAAACGTTTATCGTTATATTCACCCGTAAATCTATCTACATCTGGCTTATATTTAACATTAAAACAAATTCACGGTCAAAGAAAAGCATCAATTCTCGAAGGACGGTCGCCAGCGGGCACAGCTCAGACAGTTTTACTTTCAACTGCATCGCATCGGCAGGAAATGTGCATCGTCGAACAACATCAATAATCGCTCATAATGTGCTCAAGTTTTTTTTAATTATTTTTATCAAAATAAGACATTCACCTTCCGTTATGGCTATTTTTTATTAATGGCCACATGTTTTTAGAAGTGGGTGTCAGAGTTTACATAATTTAGAATGATTTTTACATCCTTTTCACTTTTCTTAGTTGTGTAGTGTTAATTACAGCAAAGACAAACATTTGGATCACTTTCAATTTTATAAATCTCTCCATTAAAAATAAACCAGATTTATAAAGTAACGTAGGCTATTATAACTGCTAATTTTAATTCTAAATTATTATATATTTTTTTCGCACATTTTAGATTGTGATTTGAAAAATTCTGCAATTGTTTTGTAAGAGTTTGAGTTTGGAGTGGGAGCGTGTAACCTAATCATATGAACCAAAGTTGTCAACCCCTGCATTAGAACATGATCATCGTATTCTTCCGCGTTTGCACTTTCACGAGTCCGCTGCACTCGGCGCGGTCACCGGAACCTTTCGCACAAACCTCCGCTACGTAATCATTGCTAATAGGTCGAACGTTTTCACGTAACTATGACAATTTACAAGGTATAATTCTAAACACAAATATATGACGTTCAAGTTGCTAAATTAAAACAAAATAACATATTATTTATTCGTTTTTGATAGACTTAGGTTGGAAAAGACTAATCTAGCTTGATCTTAGCTATTTAGAATTAGTATTGCGTGAAAAAGAAAATAAAATACATTAGCGCCTTTGTAGAGTGCATAATTTACTAAAAGAAGAACAGTTACGTATCAGAGGTTATTACAGTTTTTTCCTGTTGCACAACTTAACCGACAATCACTTACTCATAGTATACATATTAGCTATTCGAGTAAATTTTATTATTACAATCTTTATCCCCTGGTACATTATTTCCTCATAGCAAAAGAACTTACGTAAACTCGAACTCTACCGTCAAACTTTAAAGCATTTATACGGATTACTCGACGTCTAAATATAATCTACGGTTTGTAAGCGTAACAAGTAGCGCGATTTATTTTTAACCGAGTCGCACCGCTACGTGAATAACCCGGAACGTGAATCGATGCCCCTA